>CATIWQ010358108.1:0-12549 GCA_949673415.1 Euphorbia schlechtendalii
AAATGGTTAAATGCAACAAATCAAACCACATTCAAGAATCAGTACCCACTACCAAGTTTGCTTTCTAGATATCATCTAATGTTAATTTCAAAATATAATATAAGAATCAAATGCAACCATCCAATGAAACTTAAGAGCATCATCCCATAAATTAATAAATTACATAAACTAAAAGTATTGGTCCAAAGATAAATTGACAATTCATTGTATCTAAACTAAAATAATTAATTTATACATGATTTTAATTCGGTTCGGTTCTCGATTTATTCGATTTTTTTTTTCAAAAATCGAAAACTAAACCGAAAACCAAATCACTCACATATATGAACCAAGAATCGAACCAAATTAATTCGATTCGATCAGATCCGATCCGGTTCGATTTTTTTGATCTTTTGCTCCCCCCTAAAAATAATATCATAATCTATATTCATTCCGCGAGGACGTAAAGTTCAGAGCTCATCATCGCCACACGAAGAAGACCCTAACTTTCAAGAGATCGCAGTACCTGCTGGCGCTATGGCAGCCATTGTCGCAACAGCCTATTATGCGCCGGAACACATTCGCTTTCGAGATTAGTTGCAAATTGTTTTGTTGATTCATTTATTTTTATTTTTTTCATTTTTTAATCTCTCTTACGGAAGAACACTTTCTAGAATTTAGGAACAAGCATGAATTTAGGGCAAAAGTAAAATGCAGTTTCGACACTTCTCAGCGAAATATACATTAGCTATAGCAACAATTTTTATGAATTTTTACTTGATCTACTGATCTTATGGATACACACTGAAGATAATGACTGTAGAAACAAGATTCTGTATTTTACATGATGATTCCATAGCAGAATTAGCGAGTTAGGACAGAAGATATTGTGAGTTCATTTATGGAGTAGATTCCTTCTTCCTCTTCGGGTGATTTTGTTTTGACAATGAAAGCAGGTTGTTTAGGAGTAGGTAGAGGTGTTTGGCTCTTTAACATTAGAATAACCTCTAACATAGTCGGTCTCTCCATTGCATCTTCTTGTACACATAGCAACCCAACCTGAATGCATCTCCAGGCTATGTCGGCATTCCAAGTTTCAATCAACGATGGATCCACAATCTCCAATGCTCTGCTTTCTTTCCACAATTCCCATACCTAAATAAATGGTTCTTAGCATTTACTATCAAACCAGTGATTAGATTGTCAACATTATGTATTGCAAGCATTAAACCAAGTCTACTTACATGTCCAGCTAAGCTTAGGGAAGCATCTTCCTTTTGGAATCTGTTGTTTTTCTTACCACTTATAATTTCCAGTAATATGATCCCAAAACTAAACACATCTGATTTCACTGAAAATTTTCCAAACATTGCATACTCTGGCGGCATATACCCACTGCAGAAAACATTAATCAGATTTTGTTTTGATGGTGAGTTTAGTGAGTATATAAAGTATGTGATATTGTTGTTCTTACTATGTTCCGACGACCCGTTTTGTCATGACTTGTGCTTGATCACTCTGGAATATCCTAGTTGTACCAAAATCTGATATTTTTGGATTCATCTTCTCATCCAATAGAACATTGCTGGTTTTCAAATCCCTGTGAATGATGGTTAATCTCGAGTCTTGATGAAGATACAAGATTCCACGGGCAATGCCAACAATGATGTCAAACCGCTTTGCCCAATCCAGCAAAGACCTTCTGCTCTCATCTTATGAAAAGAAAAAAATGATTCTCATTTACTCAAACAGATAAGCCTTTAATGTTATCAAACCGAATATAGAAATGTTAGCAAGAGGAAACAAACCAAAAAGAAATGAGTCGAGACTTTTGTTCGGCAAGTATTCGTATATTAATATTTGCTCCTTTTTCTCAATACAGCATCCTAAAAGTTTTACAAGATTCTTGTGTTGAAGCTTGGCTATCAACATGACTTCATTTTTTAATTCTTCTATTCCTTGCCTTGAGGTTTTGTACATTCTCTTTACAGCTATTTCCTGTCCATTAGATAGCTGACCCTGAAATTATGTTCCAAGAGTAAATCTTACTCACAATAACTTCAATCATCTTATATTGTAACCTCACCTGTGTGCATTATGTTCCAAAAAAATATAAGAATTGAAGACTATACCTTATAAACAGTTCCAAAACCACCCTGTCCAATTCTGTTAGCAGAAGAGAAATTTTCAGTGGCAGCAAGAATTGTGCTCAAATTGAAAAATACCATATCGGTGTAACTGCTACTTCCACTCTCTTGCTCATTTGCGGTAGGAAAAACATCTTCCAAGTAATCTGAACTCTTTTTAGGATCAAATGTCTTTCTTTTCCTTGTATTCTTTCTTCTACTTGAACATAACAGGGAAAAATTAGTGCACTGTGTTACTGCAGTTTAAACTTGGTATCTATAAATTCTAACCATTCATATAAATGAATTTCGAAAACCACAAGAATGTTATAAACATGCTGGTCTTACCCCTTTTTCTTCTTGTTCTTGATCCAACAATAGATGATTAAGATAATAACAAGCCATGCCGTTGAAATGGAAATAATCAGTGGTGTTCTCTTATTCTTGCTTGATCGTCGCACACTCTCTTCTATACCAATTAAGAAAGGTTGTAAAAAAAATGAACATAAATTACCAACAAAATGAATATATTCAAGAAAGCAGAGTACCTAATTCAAGAGCATCTACACGGACATACAGATCATTGCCAAAGTCAGCCCTATAAGTTGTTATGTCGATCAAATCTCCATACCATGCTAAACAACCAGTTCCTCCATCATTATCTATGCTGGAATATGCAGAGCAGGAGCAGTTTCTCTTGCATTCTAGTTCGCAGTCTGTCTGGCTCATGCTCATGTCTATCCAAACAGCCGTTGATGCATCGGGAAGCTTAACACTTTCAAGTTTTATAAATCCTTCTCCATGGCCACAAACCGATGAAGAGTCTTGTCGTTTCCTGACACACCCACCTCTCCCTTCTCTCACGTACCAGTCTTGAGGGGATTTGGGTTCATAACCAGGTAAACAAATGCATTCAAATCTATTAACCGCGTGCGTATCGCACTTTCCATAAGCACCACATCGTGCGTGGTAGTCGCAACGATCCCTTGGTAATGTAAAGAACAACTTCCACTCACTATCATGTTCATTCCATATCAGTGCTTTTAGGAATCCTGTTTCGTCTAGCAATACCTGCGCAATAAGAGAAGGATCATGCACAGAAAAGTTGTGGTATATTTCATCTGCATTGCTAACGAAGTCAATTGAAACCACGTCGGGAAATGGTTTCCATGGCCAAGGTCTGGTTCGCCAATAAGGTGTTGTGCCATTGTGGAGAAAAAGTTGTGGTGAGCCGCTGGGGTTGACCCTATATGTGTAGTTTCCAGATCCAGGGTCGCTTGCTGATCTCCATGATGACAAGAACTTGTTCAGGCCTGTTTTTCGGTTAAGCCCAAGCTTCATTCCTGGTATAAAGGTGTGTGTAGGATAATCAAAGCTTTGCCACAGTATTAGATTGTTCCTACCAACCAAAACCAAATTCCCTGAATCCAAAAGCTTAGCCTCCAAGGTACCACTTGGTTTCGTCGAAAGATTTGTTGACCAAACTTGCTTAGAGTTGCTGTAAAGAACAAGATTTCCCTCTCGTTGATTAATGGAGAGAAGTCCCGATGAGCTGCTGATTGGATTGTTCCTGTTGGCAACCCACACTAAGGTTTGCAGTCTTACTTTATGGAACCAAATTCCAAGATACCTAAACCTAGAATTTCCGGGTTTGAAAAATCCTAGAGCAAAATTCTTTCCTTCAGAAATTAGAAAGTCACCTTCTTTAATTGTTTGGTTCATGGTTAAGGTGTTGGTGGGCATAGAATATGTATATGGGAGAATTAGAAGCATTGAAAACAGCATTATGGCTTCCATGCTTGTTTAGAGAATGTGAGGTTGTTTCATGAACATAAACACCATTGCGTTTATAGAGACCAGAACTAACTTCAAGTTTTGTTGACCTAGAAAAGAGTTAATGAATTGGCAAAACTTTCCAGAGTCAGAATTGAACACTAATTTTTTTTTTCCAAGTTTTGGACAACGTTTCAAATAGAGAGCTGAAAACAATGATGAAAATTGGACTTGGAGAAGTCATTTTAGGTGTTCACCAGTAGAGTATAAAAAGGGGTGGAAGCAATGTTATCAATACCGTATAAAAAGGGGTGGAAGCAATGTTATCAATACCGTACCGGACATCCGATGGAGTTATTGGTACGTGGTATACCAGTATTACCAGGTAAAACCAGTGGTTATACCGAAAATTAAATTTTTTAAAAATAATTTACTTAAACTATAAATATACACATAATTTATTAAATACAAATGGTCATTTTTTAATAATGGAAAATTTTATAATTTTTAAATCTCATTTCATAATATTTTTAGTTCAGAATAATAAATATATGAAAGAGAATACAAATTTGAATAATACCTAACATTTTTAATACTTCCCAATCTAACAAAAATCCTTTTTAGTAATAATTAATAAAAATATCCATTCATTTACAATAAATCATAATTATAATATACATTTTTCCATAACAAAATCATTATTAAAATCATTGCTTTCAAAGTTTCCATAAAATCATTATTATTTTAGAATATTTTCACATTCTCATTTAAAATAAATTTTATCATCAATACTTTTACTTTCCCATTATGGAATTATTACTTTCCCCATAACATCTTCCCATTTAGTAACATACATTTTCTTTAATTTTTCATATATCTCCATTGTTCATTTTTATTTCCTTCCTTTCATTTCATTATTTAACCAACTAATAAAAATCAAGCCACACTACTTTAATTTTTTATTCTTTTGATGATTCCATTCATGAAGATGTCAAAGAGATGAAAAAATTGATTCAGAAATATGTGATTTCCTTCTAAGATGTTCCTAGATTTGTGATTTAGAATCCAATAAAGATTAGTTACTCATTCCAAGATCAACCACGTTGTTCATCTACCATATTACTGTGTTTCATCTATCTTCTTCCTCATTAAATTTTAATTTTACTTATCATTTTATGATTTTTTTATAAAACTCGGTTTTGACCGGTTTCTGGTATACCGGTAATTTTCCTGTTTTGACCGGTATTTTACGATTTATAAGAAACTAGTAGTTATAAACAAACCAACCGGACCTATGATCGGTTCGTGATAAAACCGGTTGAACCGGCCGGCACGGTCCAGTTTTGATAACACTGGGTGGAAGCGTTCTGAAGTCAAATATAGCTTTGTTGCTGATGCTACGTGTCCGTGTTCTTTTTGTTTTATCTGCCCAATTTATTTTCTTTTCTTTTTTTCTTTCTTTTTTATTTCATTATACAAAATAATGTTGAACATTGTACCTTAAATATGTTGTATTGACCTACTTAATGCAAAGGCTTCTATTTGTATTCTAATCGATTAAATAATTATGGATATTGACTAGATTGGATATGTAATTCCATCTCCATCCCTGTGCTCTCAAGGATCCCGTCCTCATGATTTATTTATGCTATTTTCTTTTCAATGTTTATATTCAGATATGTACTTAAATGTTTAAAAATATTAAATATACTAAACAATGTATATATTCTAGGTAATTCCAGGCAATAAGCGAAGCAGATATATATCTGAGCAGTTTTTTTTTTTGGAAAAAAAAAAGATGTTCAGGCAAGCAGTTCTTCATATACTTATTCATTGCTTTACATTGCTGGTGTTATGCGTCTTTTTTTTTATCTTCAATGTAGTGAACTGATAAGAGTAATGCTAGAATGACATGTTTGGCTCTGTGAACAACTTGTCGAGTGGAAATATTTGATGTTCTTATGTACAAAAGAATTAATGTTGATACTTTTACAGAAAAAATCATATATGATTCTGATTCTAAATCTCTGACTGTGTGCTAACATATATAGATACTATTATTATAAAGATGCTTAGCTTGCAAAATTTGATCTGAAAATCCTGTAGGATAATTAACGAGTTAGGATAGCTGACATTGTGACTTCATTTATGGAACATGTTTGTTCTTGTAATCCTGGTGGTTTAGTATTGCTTGAAGATGCTTTCAAAATAAAAGCAGGTTGTTTAGGAGAAGGAAGAGGTGTTTCACTCTTCAGCATTAGAATAACATCTAACATAGTTGGCCTCTCCTTTGCATCTTCTTGTACACATAGCAGCCCAACCTGAATGCCTCTTAAAGCTTCAACTGGATTGCATGATTCAGTCAATGAAGGATCTACTATCTCCAGTGCTCTGCTTTCATTCCATAATTCCCATACCTAAAGAATCGGTTCTCAGTATTGGCTATAACACGAGTACCACTTTAGCACATATTTAAATTAGACTTAATGCATCAGTAGCTACGCAAACTTAAACTTGACCTGAAAAAAATCTACTGCCCCTCTGAACTTTCAAAGTGACCCTGTAGCTCCCCCAACTTAAAAAAAGTGCATCATTTTACCTCTTAAATGTTACGTGTCAATTTCTGGTTGGTTTAACTTTCCAAATATGTTGTTTTTCTTATTTTCTCTCTCCGGTCAGAAAGTGACACGTGGTGTTCAGGGATAGGGAGCAAAATGGTGCACTTTTTTAAAGTTCAAAGGAACAGTGGTTTTTTGGGACAAGTTTGGGTATTTACTGATGTATTAGGCCTTTAAATTAACATTTGAATTTTAAATGCTTACATGTCCAGCCAGGGTTAGGGAAGGATCATCTTCACCAAAGTTGATGCTCTTCATGCCACTTATAATTTCCAGCAATATGACCCCAAAACTAAACACATCGGATTTTACTGAATATTTTCCGAACATTGCATACTCTGGCGACATATATCCACTGTAATATAAATAGATGATCATATTAAACTCTAATAAGAATATCCTGATTGGGTTTGTGAGGTTTGCGTTGTAATTGTCTTACTAAGTTCCGACAACCCTCTTTGTCATGCCTTGAGTTTGGTCACCAAAGAAGATCTTAGCCAAGCCAAAATCTGATATTTTTGGATTCATTTTTGCATCCAATAGTATATTACCACACTTTAAATCCCTGTGGATGATTGTTAATCTTGAATCTTGATGAAGATACAAGATCCCACGGGCAATACCAACAATGATGTCAAACCGTTTTCCCCAGTCCATCAGTTTCCTTCCTTTTTCATCTTCATCAAAAGATAAAAGGGAATGATTTTTCATATTCATTCACTGATACCTTTGTGCATATATATAGCATATAAGAGAAGACTTACCAAAGAGAAATGAGTCGAGACTTTTGTTTGGCAAATATTCATATATTAATATTTGCTCGTTTCTTTCATTGCAGCAGCCTAAGAGTTTTACAAGATTCTTATGTTGAAGCTTAGAAATCAACCTGACTTCATTTCTGAACTCTTCTATTCCCTGTCGTGAGCTTATTGACATTCTTTTTACAGCAATTTCCTTTCCATTAAATAGCTGACCCTGAAATTATGTTTCAAGAGTTAAGTTACTCATGAAATGTCGTTTTATTATTCTTCCTTTGAAAACTCAACCATGAATTCAGTTCTGAGTTAACTTGAAAACTATACCTTATAAACAGATCCAAAACCACCCTGTCCGATTTTGTTATCTAAAGAAAAATGGTCAGTGGCAGCAAGTATAGTGTTTAAATCGAAAAATACCACATCTGAATGACCGCTACTTCCACCCTCAAACTCATTTGAGGCAGATAATATGTCTTCCAAGTAATCTGACCGATTTCTTGGATCATATATCCTTCTTTTCTTTATGTTCTTTCGGGTCCTTCAACAAAACAGAACAAAATTCTTTTCTTAAATATATAAAAAAAGATGTGCCTTTTAATGAAGGCAAAATGTAATTGATTATGCAAAAAATATAATAAAAAAAATTTCTGAACCATTAAAGTAAAAATTTAAACAAAATTTAAAAGTGTGTGTCTTACCATTTCTTCTTTTTGTACTTGAGCCAAAAAACGAGGATAGTGATGATGACGATCCATGCTAATGAAACCGACATAATCAGTGGTATTCGGTTCATTCTGTTTGGTCTTCTCACATTTTCATCTAGGGGGAAGAACACAAGTAGGAGCAATGAAAAGAGAAATAAAACAATGATTACATTACTGGGTTGTTTGTTTGATTTCTCATTTTGAGCGATAGAGTACCTAATTCAATTGCATCCACTCGAACGTACAGATCGTAGCCAATGTCAGGCCTACTAATTTTAGTGTCAACCAAGCCTCCATACCATGCTAAACAACCAGTTCCTCCATCAATATCTATGCTCGAGTATGCAGAACATGAGCAGTTTCTCGTACATTCGAGTTCACAGTCATTTTGGCTCATGGTCATGTCGATCCAAACTGCTGCTGTTGTGTCAGGAAGTTTAACGCTTTCCACTTTAACAAATCCTTCTCCATTCCCGCAAATCGAGGAAGAATCAAGTCTCTTCCTAACACATCCCCCTCTTTCATCCCTTAAATTCCAGTCCCTTGGGAATTTCGGCTCATATCCAGGTAAACAAGTGCAGTCAAATCTGTTGATGTTGTAAGAGTCACATATGCCATGTGTGCCGCATCTTCCATGGAAATCACAACGATCGGACGGTAATATCAGGTATTGCTTCCAATCACTATCCCTTTCATGCCATATGAACCCTCTGATGTAGCCTGATTCGTCCAACTGTATCCTCGTAATGAAAGAAGGATGAGTCACAGAGTAGTTGTGGTGTATACTTTCTCCGTCGTTGATGAAGTCATAGTAGTATATATCGGGAAGTGATATTCTTTTCCATGGCCACGGCTCGCTTCGCCAGTAGTGTTTAACCCCGTTGTGGAGTAGAAATTGCGGCGAGCCGCTAGGGTTGAGCCTATATGAATAGTTTCCAGTTCCAGGGTCATTGGTTGATCTCCAGGATGACAATTTCGAGTTAAGGCCTGTTCTTTTATTCAAACCAAGCTTCATTCCTGGCAGCATTGTGTTCGTTGGATGTTCGAAGCTTTGCCATAGTATTCCTTGGCTCCTACTAACCAAAACCAAATTTCCAGTATCAAGAAGCTTAGCCTCCAATATGTCATTTACCTCCATTGAAACATTCGTTGACCAAACCGGGTTGTTGTCGCTGTAAAGAATTAGATTCCCCTCCTGCGGATTGATGGAGAGAATTCCCGAATTTCCTGAAGAGACGATGATGGGATTGTTCCTGTTGGCTACCCAAACTACAGTCTGCAACGGTACATTATGGAACCAAATCCCGAGATATCTGTAGCTGGAACTTCCCGGGCTAAAAAATCCTAAAGTGAATTTTTTACCTTGGGATATTAGCAAGTCTCCGTCTTTAAATGTTTGGTTCATGGCTAAGGTGTTAATGTGAATACATGACGAGAATGGGAGAATTAGAAGCAATGCAAACAGAATTCTGTTTTTCTTCATTGTTAAAAATTGTTAAGTAGTTTACAAAGGAAAAAGAAAATCTAGCTTTTCCATTTTTGTAGAAATTTGAATTTGGCATCATTTTTTTTTTTTTTGAACGTATGATTAATTAACTAAGAGTCGATTTGGTATTGCTTATCAAACTGCTGTCTAATAAGTTGCTCTCACAAACTTTTAATAGAATTACATATTTTAACTTTGAACTACATATTTTGATCCTTCATAATAGATAATTAAAAACTGTCTAACTTGATTTTTTCAAAACCAACTCTGAAAAGCTTGAAAATGAAATTTTTCATCAAAGCAACCTCAAACTAGCCTAATTGACTTTAATTTTGGCTAGCAGTGGAGTCAACATGGATATGTGGTTAATTTTATTAGTCTTATCCTAAAAAGGGAAAAAAACAAGAAACAATGGAGGTAGACTCAAAATATAATTTTTGCATTGGCAAAGTCAATTTTCCAAAAATTGAGAGTTGAAAACTTGATTTTCTAAGTTGCTAATGATATTAACTGCAGAAGTCAAGTCTTTTTCGGTGTTTCCACATTATTTATCATCAGTGGAGGAAAAGGTCTCCCAATATGACGTGCTTATTTCATCATAGACCGGTTTGCCCACGATACTTGTATATCAATGGGCTGATTTGGTCGTCACTTACAGAAAAATAGAGAAATTGTGATTTTTATATGAAATTTGATTTTAATGAAATATTTTTTTAAAATTTTTTTATTTAATTACTCATTTTTAATATTTTTTTTAATAATATATTCTTTTATTAAATTGTTAATATTCTTTTAAAGTATTTTAATTATAATCATTTCTTCCTTTTTAATTAATATTTATTATGGTAGTTTTTTATTTTGTAAGATTCTTCCTTATCAGCAAAAATTGTAAGGTTTTTAATTAACGTTTATTATATTAATTTTTTAATTAACGTTTATTATAACATTTTTTTAATTACAACCGTTTCTTTTTTTATTAACGTTTATTATGGTAATTTTTTATTTTGTAAAATTCTCCCCCACTATGGCAGTTTTTTAATTAACGTTTATTATAACATATTTTTAATTACAACCATTTCTTCCTTTTTATTAACGTTTATTATGTCAGTTTTTTATTGTGTAAGATTCTCCCTTATGTGATAGTTTTTAATTAACGTTTATCATGACAGTTTTTTAATTACAATCGTTTCTTCCTTTTTATTAACTTTTATTATGGCAGTTTTTTATTTTGTAAGATTCTCACTTATTAGCAAATATTGTTCTTCCTCAATTGAATTCACGTTAATCATTAATTTCTTTCTTATTAATCATTGTTCTTTGATTCTTTTTTTTTTACGTTAAATTGTTTCTAAATGAACTATACACATTATACAATCACAACCACACAACAGTAGCCAAACTCATAAACATTAAAAAATGAACTATACATATTATACAATTACAACCATACAATAATAGCCAAATCCATATACATCAAAATGAACTATACTCATTATGCAATTACAATCATACAACAGTAGCCAAACCCATACACATCAAAATGAACTATACACATTATACGTGTATAACCATACAACAGTAGTCAAACCTACATAGCCATACACAATTTACATTTGAATGTTGTGTTCGGGTGGTGTTTCTTGCAGAATGTCTAGTCCTCATCTTCTTCTTGTTCAATTCTGTTATAAATGATAAAAAAAATGTAAGCTTCAAACGCATGCAATACAATCTATACAAATTGACGATAAATTCATATAATTAATAACTATAAAACTATATAAATACATATACATATACAATTACAATTACAATCATACAACAGTAGCCCAACTTATACACATTATCAAAATGAACTATACACATTATACAAACACAACCATACAACAGTAGCCAAACCCATACACATTTTCAAAAACCGTTTTCATAAACCCTAGATTCAAATTCTGATTAAACATCTTAATCGAACCCTAGCCATTTAAACCATACACTTTCTAAAAAACCATATTTAGAATCAAAATCATGATCCGAATCTCAATTTTTACCACAATCAATGGGAATCCCAACTATATAAACCATGCACTTTCCAAAAAAAATGCCATTCGATGAGATTTTGTACCTCAAAACCCTAAATAGTATAATCTGACAATGGGAATATAGTGAATGAGTTTCAAACCCATGTACACCATACAATTTCGAAATAATCTCAAATTAGAAAACTTACTTTATAGAAGAAATCTCCGATTGGTTTCCAATCTCCCGCCATCTTTTATGTTGTTGTTGTAGTTCCTTTTTTTCGATTTTAGGGTTAGGGTGATGATTTTGATGGAGAATCGAGTTCAAGAATAGTGGAACCGATTACAAGTTTTCTTATTTGCAACTTGTCCGTCGTTTGCAAATTTCTTGTTACAGATTAGTGTAATCGAGTTCAAGATTCCTTGTTCTTAGGTAAATGATGATGGAGAAACATGGTTGAAGAAGGTTGGAATCGTTTAGAATTGTTTCTATTTTGTAGCTCGTTGTGTTCTATATGGAATGTGCCACAAATTGTGGGTTAATTAATTAGTGGAGATAAGGTAGTTAATTAAAAGGGGACATATAAATTTGAAAAATTAGTATTTTGTTAATTAGTTTATCTGATTGTGGTATTTTATTAAATGCATGGATGCGTGAAACCGATATCTGATATGAGGTATTTATATAAAAAGCCCCAGAAAAATATGCAATATCATGTTAAATTTAGCCCATATATAAATATTGTAATATGAGTTTGTACTTAATTTAGAACTTCATTTTCAAGTAAATCCGTTCATCAAATAAATATATATTTTTGAAAATTCTTGTGTAAATTTTTAACTTAATTATAATAAATTCTAAATATATATTAAATAATTCAAATACATATTTTTATATCAAATTTGTTGTTTTGCTTGTATTTAGTTTAAACAATTATGAGAAAAAAATACGATTGTATTATAAATTTTCTATGAGAGTGATATGGACACTAAATAATATATCTGAAATGAGTAAGATAAATAGTATTAAATATATGTATTTATCTGGTCTGTTTTGGTGTAACTGAGCTTGTAAGGCAGAATGAAACCGATA
>CATIWQ010358109.1:0-16837 GCA_949673415.1 Euphorbia schlechtendalii
TTCTGATTTCATTTGTGAACCTAGGATTTTTATTTTATTCAAATGTTGTAATTCTTCTTCATCTATTTTTCTTTATTAAAAGGAGATGTATGTTAGAACACCCCCACGAAGGGAATAAAACATATTCCCGGATAATAGCCCTCACCAATTTACCATGTGAGTAATTTCATTAATTAAAATGAGCAACCAACGTGCTAATAAAATGAACTGTTTTATTTAAATAACAAACACATTATCATGATTGATTTTTTTAGGCAACACGGGCCTCGTTAAATTCAAAATCGAACATATATGTGATATCCGTCGTGCTAACCTTTGTAAATGTAGGTAGATTAGGATTAGATGTATGTTAAGGATTTTAATTTTTCTTCGAGTATCGCAATTTCTTTTTTTTTTTGGGAAATGTAATTAATAGGTTGGCGGGCGTTTGCATCCCCCGATTTTTGAAGCCTTGTAATCTTTATTTTTTGCATTTATTTTCCACATTTACTTACTGCTTTGTGGATGGTTTATTATTTCACCTTGTGGATGGTTTATTATTTTCTCCATACGTGAATCATGCATTTAAAATCAAAAACGACCTAAGCGCGAATGTGCACAATTAAGAGAATACAATTTTCTATAGATGTAATATAATGTGATCCAATGAGAAATAAGAAACTTATCCCGAACCCGAATCTCTGTGTCTTAGTGTGTCGTCTCCCGGATGTTAAGCCTCACAGGACTCTAATTCCTAGAAAGAGCTAATCCAGTTGGCGACTCCACACTAAGAGACAGCGGATTCAAGTTCGAACCGATCTAAAATTGTTTTTGCATTCTCTTTCAACCTTTTTCCCGGTTCCCCGATCCGGTGCACCTTTTTGCAAACACCCCTATGGATAGCGCAGATCATCTCGCGCGCTCTCGTCCCACCGCTCCGTGTCGTCCGTTCACACCAGCCGAATTTAAACCAAAGTTTTTAAGTAACCAAGTTTACTAACATAAAGTCATTCACCCCCATCTGATTGATTATACTAAGCCTGTAAGAACAACAAGTGGTATTAAAGCAAGTGTTCAATTTAATACTTCATAATCTCGAGTAAAAGATCCTATGGTTTACAATAATCCATCCTATGTACCTGATCTTGGGAAGACTACTTTCCTTAAAAAAAGAATGTCTCTAAATAAACCTCCACTCTTTGATGGCCAACACTACAAATTTGAAAATATTGAATGAAAAATTTATTTAATCTTAGACCATGCTAGCATTTTTTATCAATTAAAAATGGACAAAGAATTCCAACATAAATAAGAAAATGGTCAAAGAGTTCTTATAAAAAATGAAGATTATAATAGTGTTGACTTGAATCTCCTTCAAGAGAATGAATTATCCATTAACTACTTACATTGTGCATTAGATTTATCTGAGTTTAATAGGGCACCAAGTTGTGAGACAACACATGAAATTTGGCAAAAGTTAGAGGTAAACTACGAAGGTATATACATCAATGAGAGTAAGATTAATATGATGGTAAGGGAATATGAGTTATTCTAGACGGATGCATGTGAATTGTACCATGGATGAATGATACTCAACCTTTTCTTAAAGGAAATGAATATCAAGAGATAAAGAAGCAATAATGCCTACCAAATCTTCACATTTCCTCGCAGTATCTTAAATGTTCTTCCATATCTCATGTGTTGTATCGCAACCTAATACCTTGTTAAACTCAAAAACGATATAGGACACAATATAAGTAATAATCGCCTCTATGTTTTCCTTTAATAGGAGAAGGTCAGTGGTATTGTATTCTCCAGGACATACAAGAACTTTTTCACCATCTCTTACAATGGATGGGATACGGGGTTCATTTGCTATTGTTATCCATGTGAGAATGCATTGAGACTAAACAAAATTCTCCATTCTATTTCTCTAGAAAGTGTAATGCTCACCATCAAATAGTGGAAGTTTGGTTACAAACATTCCTTCTTTAAGAAGTTAAGTTACTGGACAATCGAGTACATCAGAAAGATTATTGAAAGTCACAAGATCTTTAACTCAAGACTGTGAGATCTTAAGTTAAGCACTTGCTCTAATATCACTTATTAGTCATTTTAACTTTAATACTCGTTTAGAGGGGGTGAATGACTTAAAACCATTTCTTTTAACCCTTTTTAATTTTATGTCGCAAGATATGTTTTACTATGATGCGAAAGTTGTGTTAAGTCAAAATGTAATTAATAAATTGAGAGCTTATGCATTACTCAGTTTACCAAAGCATGTTTTGAGTAAATCTTTAATTACTCAGCAGACAAGCATAATACTGAGAGAATCGATACAGAGAAAAAGAAACATCAGATATAAGGTATGAATGTTGAACATATATGATACTGGGTTGATAAAGAGATGGAGTTAGTGAAATCAAACTGAGTGATTTTATGCTGGTCCAGTCATTGCCTATATCCAGTCCCTAGGTACCTTCCCTAAGCTTTAAAGTGTTAACTTCTTTAACTAAGCGGATAAGCCTTCACAAGATCTAGATTACAAAGAGTACCCTCCAATCTATAATCAAATCTCATTGAGTTGAATACCCTCTCAAACCCCGATGCCTCAGAACACTTTTCTAAATGATGATTTGAACATATATAACTTATAAATTGTTGCTTCTTCTTACAATTAATAGTCTTAGCTATAAATTGAGTGCTTCTTGAAAGTTTAGAATTTTGAACAATGGGTAAAATGACAGAGATTTGAGCTTTTAGATATTCAAGGGCATTCACCAAATCGATGCTTCAATCCCTTTTTATAGAGTCGCAGTGAAGTAGTTGTTGCTACAAATTTGTATTTAATTCTTCTTCCTGTTGTGATTCAAATCAATCTATTGAGTAATTTGAATTTGCTATTGTCTAATAGAATTTATTCGTTTAGAGGTAGGATAATCCATTGAGCGACAATATTCTTCAAGCTTGAACTTTGTTGCAATCCATTAGAGAGAGATGTGATTGTTTGCTACTTTTATTCTTTCAATTCCTTTGAAATTCTAACAACTGCAGTTGCACGCGGCTTGACTTGGAGCGCGAGACTCTTCATCTGTTGACCCTGGACTGTTGCAATGATCCTCAGACAAATCGTATTTCTGCTTTTAGCCTTGTTGTGGAATATTTCCTTTGTCATTTGTACAAATCAACATCAATTTTTTGTAAAGTTAGACAGAACATTCCTTGATAGAATGAGTTAAAAGACAAACAGTTTTTATAGGTTAACAGTCTAGTGAAACTTTAATGTGGTTGCTGATCGTAGATTAAATTCTTATTGCTGAGTATTGTTATTTACCTAGACAATTGATGAGTACACTAATACTTGGACAGAAACTAATTAGTTATATTCTAAGCATTGATCAACTTGCTGAGTTATTCTCCTTTAAATAAGCTCTTGCTTAACAACATAAATTCTAACCTGAGAACCAAGTTAATTGTACTGACCTATTATACTTTATTTACTTTTATTATGTTAAATTTAATTAATATTTGATATTAATATTAATAAATGTTATTATCATTATTATAATTAATTATAATAGTTATTAGAAATAATAAATAAAATAAGAATGAAGAATAATAATGGGAAAGAATGATAATGGGTAAATAATTACGAATTGGACAAATAAACAACAACAAAAGAAATAAACAGATTTAATTTTCTTTCCCTTTCCTGATTATCCTTATAACGGTCCGTTAGTTTTTTCAAAGAAAAAGAAGAAGCATCTTTAATCCTAGATTGGTCCATATCTGGAAATGGAATTAATGATTTCTGATATGTCTATCCATCTTTATCTGTTATTCATTGGAATTTATAATATGTATGCTCAACACCATGTGACATAAATAGAAAATTTTGGTTAGATTTTCAAAAGAAAGAGCTAGAAGATAACTAGGCTAGTTCGGTGACCATTAAAAGCTCTGGTTTGGTCCTATTTATGACTGGAATTAATGATTCATGCTGTGTCTATAACTGTCATTCTTTGGGTTTTAAACTTTTACATTATGGTCGACGCCATGTGACATACAAGTGCAACTACACCAATTGACTTTCTGTTAAATAATAGTATTATTTAAACGTTATGTAATCTATACACCAGTTCACTGACATTCTTAACAATTTGAAGTTCTCCTTTTAAACGGTGAATCAGTGTACTAAAATGGGTTTATTGAAAATAATGATTTGGGTTGTTTTCATTTTGTGGATTTCTGTGGTTTCATATTTCCTGATGAATCTGGCTTATAGTAGAGGCCATTACGGCTTCTGATTTTCAATTTAATTTTTTAGTAATATCAGGTATATTTTGTCTTGCTTGTGGGGTTTGAACCCATAACCACACATTTTTTGAATTCTCTAAAGGTGATGGTCACTGGACCAAAGCCTAGTAAATTTTCAATTTTTTAAATACGTTGGCAAGAATTTTTTTTCTCGAACGAAAATTTCTCTAGCAAATCAAGTTTAACTAATAGCATTAAAGATGATAATTATAAACAATATTATTTTGAGGTTTTTCATTTCACTCATCAATTATATAAATCTTCATCATCTTCTGGCTTAGGCATGCTGGTTTTCTTTTCATGATTGATCGATTTCTTCCGTTGTGCCAGTCCCAAAATCTCTTCATCTATTCCCTGTTTGTGGAGTGTAATGCTCTTAACTCTTTTTTAACACGAAGGCTGTGAATGAGGCGATTCAACATTAGTGCATTTTGGTAGATTAATCTTTAATGCATTTGCTATTACGAATACCCATATTTTGGTGGCTGGAGGAATCGGAATTGCGTTATTTCTTGCAGTGTTGAGTGATGTTATATATCGAATTAAGATGGGATAAGCATGTCTACGACTACCAGAAGGCATTTGACTATTTGAAACCAGTGCTTGGTCTTCCGATTTACCGTTTATATGCAGAAGAAGAATGTACTTTCCATTGATGTAAATTCTCAATCACTTCGAGAATTTTCCACCTATCGCGTGGACTCAATACAACAAAGCAAATGGTGTTTTATCATCTTCATACGATTTATAACATCACTCAGCACCGCAGATGAACTAATTTCTCTTCTTCAATCCACTATTGTCATGGATTCTTTTCGTTCAATTCCTTCTTGTAATTTTTTTACAAAAATTAACGTTGCAGGAAAATGCATGGTGTGAATAATCCGCCTAATATTTCTATGCATGGTTGTGCTTCAAGTGGAAATTGCATTCAACACATTGGTCTTGTTCACGTTGGGAATTGGGATCAACCTTGTAGAAACACAGATCACATATCGGAAAATGTGGTTCTTTATTCTCTGTAAAGCTGGGCTAACAAATGAAGCTCTAGATTTTTCGGCTACTGCTCACAAGTGGGATCTGTTTTAATTAGCTTCTTAATAAGATTCTTGAATTGTTCGAGAATGGATCCTCGTAAATGTTATCGATCAAATAATTCTGGATTCCGTTGATTGCTCACTAGTCACTTTCCTTGATATTGGTGTTTTGTAGTGGGGATAAATTTATTCAACATCTAATCTGTGTCTAAAACATCATATTACAGCCTTTATATATAAATTATCCTAATTCAGAATCAAATATGAAAATGGATATTTAACTAAAAAAAACATTTCCAAAATGTCATTACAAACGGAGGAACGAGGCCCTACACGAAAGAATTTGGCGGAAAATTTCCAATAAAATCACGAAAATATCTGCTACTACGAATTTGATAGCAAATTAAGTTGTACCACATCTGCAGCCTTTTCTTCTACCACATTGGAAATATATGTTCAGTGTTAGATAAATAAGAATTAATTTTGGGGAAGTTACAACAATTACAATTACATTCTATATTTTCCAGGATCACATTATAGTCGGATTATCAAGGATCGAAACTTATTATACCTTAAAACATATAATCGATCACTTCTGTTGCGGAATTACCTTACGCAAACCATTGGTTTTGAGACATTCTTCAACTAAATCCCTTTTGATGGCAAAAGAGACCACACTATGTTTCTCTCTTGAAGGGTACAGAAAAATCCTTTTGATTTAATATATTAGGGATCTTTACCATATGTTTGAATATCTTTTTATACTCTTAAATATGAACCCCATAAATCTCAAATTTTAATGTAAATCTTTAGGTTATGTAGGTTATTATTTCATTTACATCCAATTTGTTTTGATCATTATGTAATGAAATATCCTTAAATTAGCATATATAATTTTTGGCCAATATGGTGCCATTAATATGATATTAAGAACTTGTACCCACAAAGATAAAATTTCTTAACATATAGCCAATTCAAAATTCGATTAGTTGAATTCAGTGAAAAGAGGACATTTAAAAACTGAAACTATGGCTATTGAAGTGGAAAATGGCTTCATCAGATTGTCTCTTAAAGTTAAAAGACCTGCATACTTTAGCAACACTTTTTTTAAGAGATTGAGAACCACATACAATCACACCCACATAGGAAATGGCAATGGATCCTAGACCGGTCCAAATCTATGGATTCGGATCCCTTTTTTAGGATCTGGATCTATATTTTATAGATGAGTCGGATCCGGTTCCAAGAAAATGGATACAGATCTGGGTCTAGATTTTACAATGAAACCTGGATCTGTAATTAAAGATTAATTGTATTTCTTTATTTATTATTTACCTTAAAAATAGTGGATAGTTAATGTTATTTGAGATCCATGTAAGTCCAATTGGATGAACATAATTAAATAAGCATGTAAACTATTTAAAATAAAGTGAAATGTACGAGTACAAAAGCTGAAACTAAGAGTTGGATGTTAATTATATGGACCCGTTTTGGATCCGTTTATGGATTCGGATCCGTTGGATCTGGATCTAGATCCTAAAATTATAGATCTAACGGATCCGGGTCAGATCCAGATATAATACATTCATACGGTTCCGGACCGGGTCCAAACTGGACCCCGTCCGGATCCAGCCTGTTGCAACCCATAGCTTCGAAGTCGACCCAAATTCTGCAAACACATCAAACTTAATCACAATTGTCCAAAAAAATTAGCAAACCAACATAGGATAGGTTTAGTACCGTTAAATTCAGGTCTTGAAGCATAGTGGATTATGGTTGAGCTACCAAAATAATCAAGAAATGAAGAAACATTGAATTCCTCATCGGTGATTTCTTCAAAACAGTTATCATTAATTGAAATTTCCTTGTCGGAATTGTGCCATAGATGAATAGTAGCACCGCCAAAGAGTGAAACACTAGCAACCATGCATACTAAAAGTAGAAGCGCTTGAACCCACCAATTTACTATTTGTAAAGTCTTACAAATAAAAGATTAATTATACTAATCAAAGCTATTAATCCAATAGTTGATGATATAAAATATGTCGCAAACCATATTTTGTTCCTTGAACTTGTTAAGGTGATATGGAATTTCTACTTGAGGCTAAACCAATAGAAGAACACACAACAACAACCTCATTATTCACACCATTTTCCTACAATAAATAAGTGTTTGAAACAATTAATGCGAACCAAATTGAATTACGAATCGTATTAGAACTTATTTAAATGAACAACTTACAAATAAAGGCTGTGATTGTTGAGTAACATAGATAAGAATTTGGAGATGCAAGTCATCGAAAGGAATCGAACGAACAGATTCCATGCCAAAGGTGGTTTGAAAAAGAGAAAGTTCATCGGTAGTTTTCCTTGCCCAAACCAAAACTATATTCTTCTGTGGACATGGTTTACCCATCTTAATGCGATTTATGACATCGCTCAACACTGCAATAAATGGCGCTATTCCGATTCCTCCAGCCACTAAAATAAGGTAATCATACGGGATACATAGATCTTACCTTAATATTACATATTTCTTTAACAACTAAATTAAGGATTAAGCTACCAAATCGGTAAGAGAAAAAATTATATACGATAAAAGTAACATTTATGCGTACGTTAAATGATAGCATTAGTGATATCCATAAGGGCGTTCAACAGAAGCAGTGAGATTGGTAGAATAATCATTTGCTACTTTATAATTGAGGGAGTGGTTTTGAAGTTGCGACATTTACGAGGACATATAAAAAATTTTTTTACCATTTAGATGAGTGATACCAAGGCCCACCAAAACTCAAATGGCGCACTTTGGCCCATTAAGGAGGGACTTCTCAACATACCACTTTAGTACAACTACGCAACTTTAACAAGGCACACCATGCACGCCAAGCCTTCCCACTCCTTCTCTCTCTACTATCACATTAAATGCAACACTGATAGATAGAGGGGAAGCATTTAATGCTCCGACGGCGGAAAAGACCCTTAAATAGTTTGCCACTTGCGTGAAGACCATAGGTGGGCCCCCCATCATCATCATGCTGATTACTATAAATAGCAATGCATTAATTCTCCCACATTTGAGGTAATTGAAACTCTAAAACTACATATGTACTTTGCCTCTACCTGTCACTGACTTTGGCATCGAAGGTTTTCGCCAGAAACACTTTCGACCGAGGACTTGTCTTGTAGTATTCCAAAGGACATTGAAGGTCGTGGGCATTATCGACAAATACCAAATTGATGCGGTGAGAGCGGAGCCAACAAAAATCCCAATGGCTACTCCCCTAAACAAGCCAACCAAACCCCCGCAAATCCTAGGAACCATCTTGCTCTTGAATACACTAGAACCTGGAGATAAAGCTAGAACCTCGGCTTGGATCGTTCAAATTCCCAGTTACGAGCAGGGGAAGTGCCCACTTCCACAGGATAAGAAACATTTGAAGAGAGGAGGAGGAGAAAAGTCGCAGAAAAAGATGTTTAGTAATGCTCGTTAAACAAAGTGAGCAGCAAAATGAGGCTATGACCCTTATGCAGAACATGATGAAAAAGATTTTGTACTCCCAAAAAAGAGGAACAAGAGCTGCTCCGAAGCTTTTGGAGAGAATGGCAAACGGCGAGATCGGAAACACGACACCCTTCTTAAAGCTTCGAATCTATGGCTGGCCAAAAGCGCTCGCGCTATACCTACAATCGCCCCCTGACTTCAGAAGAAAGGCACGTTGTTGGAGATAAAGGAAAGGTAAAAAGTGGATGCTTCTGAGCCAAAAACGAACGAACAATCCCAACGCGATAGCCAAAGCCCGGGGAGAGAAATTAGAGGGATATCGCCATCAATGGCCGACGATAGTAGCTCGATCGAGTCGGGGTGAAGGAAATCGGTTAGAATCTCGCCTTACTGAGAAGACCTAGACGCAACAGTTCCCAAAAGGGTCAATGCGATATTTGCGAAAAGAGGGATAGAAGCCCCTATACTGGATATCACTGGAACAGCTTCGCCGTATTGCATCCGCATCCAAGTGGAGAAAGTTTCAAGAGGATTCAAGCAACCCCTCTTACGGGAATATTCAGGGGTGGGGGACCCTACCGCGCACATTCGTTACTACCGCCAATGTATGGAGGCGGTCGATGCTGCTGATGCCATGCTTTGTAAACTGTTCCCCACTACGATGATCACGTTAGTGACCCACTAGTTTGAGAGCCTAAAGCCCAGGTCGGTGACAAGCTTTGACATGATGGTGAAAAGCTTCGCCCTTTATTTTATCACATCCATTCCACCCAGCTGAAGGGTCTGAGATTTGCAGATGGTTCGGTAAGGTTTTAAAAGATGGCTCTCAAAATAAGGGATTGCAATATCGTGGTAAGGTTTTAAAAGGTAGCTCTCAAAAGAAGGAATTGCAATATCGACCTAGCATCAGAAGCACAAGAAAATGCTGCAGCGCGGATATGGCCAAAGATATCTCGAAAGATATCTTTACCCAGAGACCCACTACTTTGGTAATGCTGATGCAGAAAGTAAGAAAATGGGTGCGTTGGGAGACCCACAAAAGGAACACTGAATAAATGGAGGCAGCCGCAAGGGAAGAGCCTGTGAAGCGGCCAGATTTCGAAATACGGGAACAGGATTGTAGGCAAACCTACAGGCCGGAAGCACCCCAGTGCGAGCTAGAGTGTTTCATTCCCCTCAACACAAAGAGAAAGGAAGTTTTAATGTGGATCGAAATGAATGGGGATGACATCAGGTATCCCCGAAGATGAGATATAAAGGGAAGCCATGGACTTACTACGAGTTCCACAAAAGTGAGGGGCACCATACGGAGGACTGCCGAGAGCTAGCCCGGGAACTAAACAAGAAAGCAGTTGATGGTCAACTGAACCGATTCCTTCTTGACCCGTCGAAGGACAGACAATGTGACAAGGCTAGGAGATCCCACCTGTAAGACGAACCATGCTAGGATGAATGAGGCTATCAACAACCTCACCGCGATACCGACGAACCCAGCCCCCGTGGGGTAATCCGCGTCATCATTGATAGAATGGTGTAGAAGAAAAGGAAAAGGGAAAACACATTCAATTACGATAACATGAACAGGAAGGGCAAGACTTGGTACACCTTCTCGCAAGAAAAGAGGCCACTCCCGCACAATGATGCCCTTGTAATTGAAATGATGGTAAAGGGGTTTTAAGTTAGGCGAACCCTCATGGATACATGCAATTCATGAATGTCATGACTAAGAAAGTTTTCGACGCAATTGGGGGGAACCCTAACCACCTCGCCATTCATCAAGCACCACTGATAGGGCTTGGGGGTCACACTGTACCCATTTGTGGATTGGAAAACCTCTCCATATCGTTGGCAGAGAATGGCCCCGATGGAATCAAGGGTAGAATTTTTGACAGTGGACATTCCTTTAGCTTACAACATAATCCTCGGTCTCCGCCTTATCATAGAATCGAAAGGGCTCATTAATATCCGATACCTCGCACTCTAGATTCCCACTCATCAAGGGATAGCCACCACTAGGGAAATCAACAAACCGCCCAAGAGACATACTTGATGTCCCTCAAAGTCGAACCTATGATGGTGGAAGCGGACACAGAATGTACCCACACTCGCGAACCGGGTGATGTTATGATTGCAGTCACCTTGAAAGAAGGCAAACATGTACAAATGTCTACATCATTGAAAGAAGGAACGAAGGGGGAAATTTTAGCGGTATTGCATGATTGAGTCCAAGCATTCGCAGGGATAATAAAGGACCTAACAATGGTCAACCCTGAAGTGGCCCAACACAGGCTGAATGTGATGCCCCATGCCAAACTTGTTAAACAGAAATGAAGGAATCATGCACTGGACAAGCAAAAAGCCATATTAGAGGAGATCTCCAGATTATTGAAAGTTGGTCACATTAAAGCTGTACGGTATCCTGAATGGATAGCCAAAGTAGTCTTGGTTAAAAAGGTAAACGGGAAGTTTCAGATGTGCATTGATTTCATGGACCTAAATAAATCATGCCCGAAGGACAGCTACCCCCTCCCCAGCATCGACATGTTGGTGGATGCTACGGTTGGTTATGCAATCTACTCCATGCTAGACACCGCCTCAAGTTACAACTAAATACCCATGGCCAAAGAGGATAAAGAAAAAACATCGTTCACAACCCACGAAGGAATATATTGCTACAATTTCATGCCCTTCGGCCTTAAAAATGCTGGGGCAACTTATCAGCGAATGGTCACTAACATTTTTGGAATGGGCATGAAGTAGAGTTATATGTCGATGATATGATAGTAAATAGCAAAATCGAAGTTGGTCATGCGACATATTTGGTGAAGGTAATCACCCTGCTTGAGAAATACAAACTAAAACTCAACCAGGAAAAGTGTGCATTCTGCGTTTCAGGGGGTAGTTCTTAAGATACTTAGTCTCACAAAAGGGAATAGAAGCCAACACTAACAAGGTAGTGTTAGAGCTAAGCGAGCCCAAAAGCATAAAGGATGTACAACGACTCAATGGGAAACTCAATGCCCTAGGAAGGTTCGTCTCTTGTGCCACCCGATGATGCATCCCCTTTTATAAAGCACTAAAGGCCAAGAAATTCATATAGGGGTAGGATTGTAGCAAGGCGCTCGTAGATATTAAAGCTTTCTTGGTCTCCCCATCGCTCCTCAACCAACGCATCCCCGGCCAACCACTCTACCTTTAATTGAGTACATCAGCGGAAGCCTTGGGCATGGTGCTCATCAGGGAAGCTACGATCGATCAGTTTTCGGTCTATTACGAGAGTCGAGCCTTAAAAGAGGCTGAGACGAGGTATGGCAGCATAGAGAAAGTGGCATTCGCAGTAGTAATTGCATCCCAAAAATGGCACCATTACTTCCAGGCCCACACTATCATTGTGCGCACCAACCTACAACTTAAGAAAATGCTCCAACGGCAGAATCTGTGGGCCACCTAGCCGAATGGTCGCTCAAGATCATGGAATTTGACATTCGCTTTGAACCTAGAACAGCAATGAAGACCCAGGTACTAGTTGACTTCGTTCAAGAGGCACCCCCGCCGTAGGAACACCCCGAGGAGAAATGGTAGATGTTCATAGACGGAAGCTCTAATAGTACCACTGCTGGTATAAGCATTTTTATTCAGGGGGCCTAAGGAAATTGGGATTCGGTAAGCAACCAGGTTATCCTTCAATGCCTACAACAATGCATCAGAATATGAAGCGTTGATCTTTAGCTTAGAAATCATCAAGGCTTTCAAGCCTGAACTCATATCCATATTCAGTGACTCAGGTCTGGTGGTTAAGCAATTCGAGGGAGAGTACAAAGCTAAGAACGACTCCATGAGATAACACCTCTCTAAGATAACATCCCTCATCAAGGAGATCCGCACCAAAGGGATAGAAATGAGCATAACACAAATCCCCAAGGCCTTGAAAGCGGAAGCCGATAGACTAGCCAAGGGAGCATCAAGAGAGGAAGAGGAAATCTTGTTATCTCGTGCCCCATTGAAAATTGAAAGGCCTAGTATATCATCGGGAGAAACAATGCAGATAGATGCGGAGGAAGAATGGTTCACGCCCATCCTCAAATACTTGACAAATAACACGCTCCTAGAACATGAGTGCGAGGTGTAAAAAATAGTATGTAAATCCTTCCCCTATGCGATTATCGGCAGAAATATGTATCAAAAATCCATTACCCACCCTTGGCTGAAATCTGTCAAGCGAGTCAACGTGATTATATCTTAAGAAAAATGCATAAAGGTCTATGTGGCGCACACGAAAAGAAGGATGCAATGGTACGAAGGGTCAAGTTTCAAGGTTTCTATTGGCCAACAATGGAATTGGATGCAAAAAACTTGGTTCAATCTTGCAAGTCATGCCAAGCATATGCCAAAACCACCTCAGTGCCTTCGAGACCCCAATCAGTTATTCAGGCAGCATGGCTTTTTGCTTTATGGGGCATAGATCTTGTCGGTCCCTTACCGTGGGTGAAACAGCAGAAGCGCTAGGTCATCGTAGTAGTTGACCACTTCACAAAGTGGATAGAAGCTAAGCCGCTCTTTACCATAATGTTGAAGCAAAAACATACTATCACGATTCGGCATCTCACACACTATAATCGCATATAACGAAACTCAATTCAACCACCACACCTTTAAATGCTTTTATCAACGATTCAAGATAAGACTCTGTTTTGCCAGCATTTCCCACCCTCAAACAAATGGGATGACAGAAGTCACTAATAGGACCATGTTGGAAGGATTAAAAACAAGGGTCCACGAACACGGTTCGGCATGGTTAGAAGAGCTGAACAAAATCCTTTGGTACTATAGAATAACTCCGCGAATAGCAACGGGCAAGACACCCTTCCTAATAACTTACGGATTAGAAGCAGTCATCCCGGTGGATATGGGTGCACCCAACGCGTGAATAGAGAACTATATTGAGGGGCCTCTAACGAAGATCTACTTCAGCACAACCTGGATTCCCTCGAAGAGCGGCGGGACCAAGCCCTCATTCGCATGATAGAACACAAGTGGCGTATAGCCCTAGTATGAAGTAAAAAGTAAAGCCGCATTCCTTTCAGAGGGAGAGCTAGTCCTTCGCAATACAAATGACTCCCAGGCTAAAGAGGGAAGGGGGAAATTGGGAGTCAAGTGGGAAGGTCCATTTAGGGTTACCAAGAAGATAGGTAGCACCGCCTATAAGCTCTCAACGATGAGAGAGAAAATCTTGCTAGGCACGTGGAACAGAGCCTCCTTACAAAAATTTTACCCAAGAGAATATGAACCATGTAAAGTGTGAATTTTTTGTATTTTATTCTCACTCAGCCAACGAAAATGAATTATTCAACAAAAATTCTCTTTTTTGCAAGACATGCACAGCCAATACTAAAAGCTCGTAGGCTGCGATCCCTAGTGATACCCTCGGTATTGAACATCCCACATGCCGCGACCTTAGAGATCCCCTCGATGCTCTTATGCTTTGAAATTAAAGCAACTAAAAGCCCACAAGATGTGATCCCTAGTGGTCCCTTCGGTATTGAACAGCCCGCAGGTTGCAAGCCCTAGGGATCCCCTCGGTGCTCATATGCTTTGAAATTAAAGCAACTAAAAGCTCACAAGCAATGATCCTTAGTAATCCCCTCAACGCTAAAAGCCAGCAGGCCGCAGTCCTTAACTACCCCCTCGGTGCTCTCTTACTTTGAAATAAACTAAGTCATGATCGCGATCCCTAATTACCCCTTCGACATGGAGTATGTCGTTTGTCATGACCCCTAGCAACACATTCAGCACACTCTCAACTATTGAACAGGATGCAACAACCCCACACTAAAAGCAAACTTCCTAGTCCAACACAGTAATGCACCCAAACACACTAAACCCTCAAAGGGGCCAAACCTAACCAATGAAGGGCCGTAACCATCAAAACAACACAACATACATTCAGCATAATGGTGTACATCCAACAACATACAAGCATACACACACAAAATGATATATGATAAGTAACATATACTTAGCAGTACACATTCAGCAACTAAAGCAACATACATTCAGCAGCTAGAAAGCACAAATAAAACATGAGGAAATACTCAAACCACACAATCGAATAAAATGTCAAAATATTACATGCCCACAAGTCTGGCCTGATGGCTGATAATACTTGTTCAGAAATTATTCTACAATTAACAAAAGAATTAAAATAATAATAATAAATAAACAAAAATTAAAAGGAAGGAATGTAAAGACAAGAGTGGCGACTAGAACTAGGACTGGACCTCTTCCTCCTATGTGGCTACGGAGGAGACATTGGAGTATGATGACTCTGGTGTAGGGGGTCGAAAGATCCTCTCATCATCCTCCCAATGGTCGAGGGCTTCTTCGGGGGGTGCAAGCTAGGAAAGATCATCTATGTCTACACCAGGGAACTTTGCGTGCACCGTGCGAAGAAAAGCAATGTGGTAGCTGAGGTGGTCCTCCTGCCAATCTTCGTGGGTTTGCTTGACCTTCAGCTTATATTTGGCCCTATGGTGCTCAAACTTATGCTGAAGGTCCCGCAACGTCGTGCCCTTCCCTTCGCTATCTATCTTCCAGAAGTCACGCCCTTTGTCAGCTCACACCTGGGCCTCTTTGATAAGTGTATAGTTACACTTATTATCATGATATTTTCAATCATAAAATGATATGGTTTTGAGTCATTTTATACTTCATATAAAAGATTTCACGTGGTATGTAGTTGTTTTTTATGCAAATGCAGAAACTAGGTGAATCTTGGGAGTAAAATGATAGAAAGTGGAATTCTATGTAAAAAGAGTGAAAAAAGGTGCAAAAAGATGCATGGAACACAAGGATTTGGCTTAGGATCGAAGTTGTCAAATATCAACAAAGTTGCAAAGAAGAATCATGAAGAAACAGCATTTCACAATTGTGACACCTGTTCGTGATCGCAACTTGTCACTCTTCATAAATAGAAATCTGCCAACCAATGTTCACTATAATAACAAGGGATTCGCGATTGCGACTTATGACGGTTATTAGTTATCTCTTTTCAACTATCAATTACTGGATAAAAATGATCAACCGCCATCAACCACCATCAACTACCAAAGAAAAAGATAACTTTTAGAAGTCAACCAATCATGAAAAGGTGCCTTTCCAGTATGGATAAGGATAAGACTTTGCATCCAATCACAATGAAGTGATGCAATCTTTCGCCAATGGACATGACTCTTCGTTTGGATAGACGCAACCCTTCATACTCTATAAATAGGGTTCAAACTCAACCAATTTCGTGGAATGGAATGGGTGATGTTGTGTGGAAAAATAATGCATAGATAGAGAGTAGAAATTGTATAGATTTCACTACGTTCAAAGTTATAGCGAGAAAAATGTATAAGTGATTTGATACTTATTTCGATCACTAGATTTCTCCACAAATTTGAGCGATTGTTGTATGAGTGTAATTGCAAAGCACTTATCAATAAAAGTTTTCATTCTTCAACATTTATTTATTCGATATTCACAAAGAATAGCTTCCAAGCATAGGTTCTGTATGAGTCGATACCAGATTCAAGGTAGACGTAGGAATTGCGAGAATTGATGACTCCCATTAAAGAGTGGATACGGTTTGATCAATTTTATCTTTCACTTGCATACCTTACAACTTTACTTTATTTCCTGCTTATGCTTTCTATTTCAAAGTTTATGATATGTCTATGTATCGTAATGAGTGTTTCATTTTGCGTCATTTATATTAATCAAGTTATATGCTTTCAAGTTAACTTTAAGAGTGATTTCAGGGTTAATAAGATTGTGTATAATCACTAGATCCATGATTATAACGCTGTTTAGTGAGCCAACATTTTTTGAGTGGTAACTTGCTAAATATGGCTATGTGAGAGCGACTCGTACTAAGCATAGTATTAATGTTATCCAGGTTCTTATAAGTGTCATAATTCATTTACCCTAGATTTAGAAAAGTCATTTCATGTGTTGCTCT
>CATIWQ010358126.1:0-28562 GCA_949673415.1 Euphorbia schlechtendalii
ATTATTGTTTTTTAACATTTTGGTACTGAAATTTGTACTTATATTTTAATATTATGAACTTTGTATTTTATTGTGTTCATGGAATTTATCAGTCATAAAATATATTTCCGTAGTCAAATTTTATATTTTCAGTTAAAAAATCTGAAATAAAATTTTTTTCCTCCCTTAGCCTGGCCGGAATAAAATTCCGGCCAGTTTTACACTTAGCCGGAATTCTATTCCGGCCAGCCAAGTGGCCGGCCGGAATAGTATTCCGGCCAAATGTGAATTTGGCCAGAAAAAAATTCCGACCAACCCTAATACTGGCCGAAATTTTATTTCGGCCATAATAGAGTTAGGCCGGAATTTTATTTCGGCTTTTAACTCCTTTGGCCGGAATAAAATTCCGGCCGGCAATTGGGCTGGCAGGAAAATCCGGCCGGCCAATATACAGTCGCCGGAATTGACAATCCGGCGAGGAGTGAAAAAAAAAATTTTGGCTTCGGGGGTATTTTTGTCTTTTGGACGGGCAACGCGAAGAAAAAACGGGCGACGCGTAGTAACACCCATTTTATTTTCTAAAACTGCCAAAAATAAATACACAATTTTCACAAGAATTCGAAAAAAGAGCAATAATATTAATTAGGAAAGATTGAATGCAAATCCAAAAGAATAAAAAAAATTGAGAATATAAAGTAATATTGAGGTATAATTGACAAATATTGAGGTATAATTGACAAACATGGAGAAATGCATTTAGTACATGAGTGGGAGGGTTGTTGAGAATTGAGATTATAAATAATAATATTGTGTGATTCAAATTTACATATAAAATATATATTTTTCAAACGTTATGCAATGCTTCGTGGAATCTAGTAGAGATAAATATTTTCATCTAATAGATTTTGTGTCTTTTTGGAAACTTTTATTTACGTCTTTTTGCCACTTTCCATTTAATCAACCATTTCATTGATTATAGGAAAAGTTGAAAATATAACTAAATGCTCACTTTCATTACAATCTGATTATGCCAAAAGTCCATCTTTTATTTATTACCAAACACAAACTAATGCTTTTCTTTCTCTATAATCAGCTTCCATCATAAGAACCGCAATCACAAACGTAGGCTTTATCTTCTTGATTCCACAAGCATTGCATATTGTTTGACTTTAGATACCATTCTATTGAAAAAATTCACAAAATTGTAAACATGTAGGATATATCAAGGAAAAAATATTTCTCAAACACTTTGTAATCCTTGTGGTATGAAGAAGATAAAAAAAAGTCTCACTCGTTCATTTATTCTTCTTTATCCCACAAACATTATAAAGTGTTGGGTATATATTTTCAGCAATCAAATACTACCTATCCAACGTACTGATTGATATTGGTATTATATTAGTTTTATTGTTTTAATGCTTGGCTGGGAATCTCGTCTATAATATCTTTGCATAGGTCAAAAAAAATTATATTGACATTTTTTATGAGAAAAATAATACCCAATAGTAGACTAAATTTCTACTATTAGTTTTAACTTGTTCCTTCATATCCGTGTTTGTTACTTGTTTCATGTCATTAAGTAGAAAATATATAAGAAATTAAATCTTTCGACTTGAAAAATTAACCCTCAAAACAGTTTCGACACTTCAGCTAGCTAATAGTTTTGGAAATATTTGATCTCAGTTAGGATATTAGATCTTCAAAGTCGGCTTCCAAGTAAAAAATCTTTCTAATTTGCTTAGTTTTCAATGACAATAAGCCCTTGTAGTTTTTTGGTTCCGAAGAATACTTCAGTTTTGAATTGCTAGCTTCTACATACTAGATTGTAGCATTCATAATTAAAAATATATATATAAATGAAAAATTCTTCTTATATGTATTATAGAAAGAAAATAAATAAAATGCAGGGTGAGTGGAATATGTATTTTGTATTTAAGTTCAGGTAAATAGTTCATTTGATTGATTTTACTAATCTAGAGATCGAAGAAGAAAGATATATCAACTCATAGCAGCTCAATACTTGATATCGAAAATAATTAAATTTGTGAAAATGAAAATATTTGTGTTTGGTGATACTCGAAACTTCTTATTTATAAATTTCTTTTGTAGTTGATACCTTGACAAATGTCGAAATTTAAATTTCGACATATGTCAAGGTAACGGGCATAAAAAAAATTATAACTAACATGTTTTGGGATAATCAAACACATATTTGTTCTTATTAATTTCCTGTTTTTTTAAATCAAGTATATGTTGAGTCAACCTGATATGAGTTGGAATATCTTTTTTCTTCAATCTCTATATTTCAATAAATAAAATTAATCAGACGAGCGATTTACCAGAACTTACTTATACGACATATATTCAACGCATATTTCATTTGTTTACTTGTATATAATTGATGCATATAGGAAGAATTTTTTACTTATAATTTCAAATTATGAATTTACCATTATCTAGTCACTACACCATAGATGACCTTCGCCAACCAAAAAGCAAACCGTTACCCTCAATGTGTACCAATTTTAATGCAAAAATCGATCTTTGGCTACAAAATTACAAAAGTGTTCCAAATGGGTTGCGGTATATATACAAAACCGTAAAATTTTCCTACTTCTCCAACGCTATCTACAAATCGTTGCCTAACACACAAGATATTTGACGGCGCGGGAGTAAAAAATATTAGCGGGATCACTTCCCACCCAAATAAAATAAAAAATAAAAAATAAAAACAAAAATATATTAAAAGTCGTATAAAAGGAGTACATTTTCTCTCCTCTTCACTTTCCACTTTCTCAGACTTAGTTTTCCTCTCTGGTTTAAAAATCTCCTGAAATCCCAAACCCTTTCATCTTCTAAAAGAAATTTACTCTTTAAATTGAATTTCAGTAGCCAGAGATCTTTTGCACTATCGCAAGTGAAGACTAATTCTTCTCAGTTCTTATTTTAGTCTTTGCTCGGTGGGTTTAAAAGAACTACTGCTCAGTGGGTTTAAAGGAACGTAGGTTTGTGCAATTTTTTCTCAGTTATCTTGTTTAATTTTCAAATTATGTTACTTGATGTACAATAAATACATATATAAAAAAAATTAGGGTTTCATATGTTGGTGAAAAGCAAGCCGGAAAGGCCTTTTTTGGGTAATAGCATGTGTTCCCAGTCTTGATTGCCCCTCCTTCCTGTAATAAAAAGTCTTTCTGATAGACCCTCGGCAATTAAATAATTAAAGCAGATAAAGCTTCCTAACCTGGAGCAAATTTGAGACTCACTTGAATAAATGGGTATTTAGTAAATTACTCTTTCAGTCTTAAGTTTAGGTTCATTACGTGTGAGTTTTGTCTCTTTATCAGTGAAAGTGAATTTGGTTTATTAATTGCTTAAGGATAGTCCTTCCACCATGTGTGCCTAAAGTCTGATGTTTGATATGTTTAATGATACTGAATATGGTAAATTATCTAATTTTTGTTAAAGTTTTGTGCTTCTGCAAATTTTTGTGGGGTTTGTTTCAGCTATGTGTTGGTGATATATTCTAGTGTTTTTAATTTTCTATTTAGCAGTTGTTTTGCTTCTTCTTGTCATCTTTCGATAGATCGAGTAACAGTCCAACCTTCGCATCACAACATCAGTAGCAATTAAGGTGAGTTTTTCAATTTAAAATTAAAAACCCTTAATTTTTTTATATGTTTCATTGAGATTCTATGTCACGTGCTGTTACAATATATGGCCAGTGTTTGTTGCTTAGAAGTTCTGTTAAGAGCATCTGCTCTATAGGAAGCAAAGATTTTCATCATGTTGAAGATTTTGGCTACTTGTTCCGATTGGCAATTGATCGATTCATTTTCGTATACATAATCTTACATTCATTTTGTTTAATTGCTTATTCCAAGAATCTGCACCTTTGTTTGCACTGATGGAGTCACCTTATTTGATATTGGAAACACCTTTTATTTGCATAATAACCAGCTCTAGAAGTTAAAAAGAAAATTGTATCATTGTTACATTGCAGTTGACTAAAATCATTGTTCTTATATCTTTGAATAGATGATGTAGACGATGCAAGTGCCGTATCATATGCAGAGGATATAATTGGTGTTCTTTAATTTTTTTTATCTTGTTTTTACTTTGGAAAGATGAAACTTGAATTCTAATTTTCATTTTCGAAGAAGATTTGATCTTCATTTTGCTGCTTGTTATAATTGTAATTAGTTGTAGAGTTGTTGGTGAAACTGAGAAAGCCTCTCTAGTAGTTGATATAGTCTTAGCTTATGCCTTAATGTTGTTAGATAAAATGCCAGAGAGAAGTGTAGTTTTCTGGAACTATTTGATACATCTTTTTAATTTGACTATGTTTAGTGGCAAAAGAGATTATGTTTTGCTAAGATTGAAGATGCATCTGATGTTCAATATGTGATTGGCCTTGGTCTTAAGTCTATTTAAATTGATTGATAAGTTGGATTTTGCATGAAAGGATTTGATCCTGAATGATTACATATATGAAATTTTTAGCTTGTTTGGAAAGTTAATTGAATTGTGTAGTAGTGAAGGCTGATTACAGAAGAACTTTGAGAGAAAATTGATTTGGTGTTGATCGTGCTAAGGACATTCTATCTTGAAGGTAGTGCTTTTCCCTGTTGTCTTTCTTCTGATTTTCAAGTTACTAAAAAATGAGACCATCTTCGTTCTGGATTTTCTTTGGGTTATTGCTATAAACTGTGGATAAGTTCAAAAATATTTTTTATATTTTCCTGTGAAAATTGATTGTCGTGTAAATACAAGTCTTTAGAGATTTCCGATGTTTCTTTAGTTTTGTTAGTTGCTTTCTTGTATAATGTATTGGAAGAATTTTTTGTTTTAATTTAGCTGCAATTTATTAGAAATTGTTTTTTTATAAGTTAATTTGGTTTTGAGTTTTAGAATGGCGATACAAGTATCAATAAAATTTGGACATATGGCCTCTAGGGGCCTGTTTGTGGAGTTCTTTATCTCATTTAGTGGAAAAATAATAGAAAGGAACCAGAGAAAAGAAAAGAAAACAAAATTTCTTGTAACAATCACATGTTGGATCTAAAGGCTGAAAACAAAAGGAACATACTCTAAAGTTAAGTTCAAGTACTGTTTATTTAATTGTACAAGGTTCAAGTTAGAAATTTTGCTTAGTCACTAGAAGATTTTGGAATACTAATTGGGTTGTGTTCTTTTAGCCTAATTAGAAAAATGAATTGATTTTGATATAGGTATGAATAAAGTTTTATTACTATCTTAGGTGTTTGATTTTCGAGAAATGTTTCTCATCATTGCTTTCTTCCATCTACTGCTAATAATTTTACTAAAATGAATTGACCTGGTTATGGCCCTAACTAGCAGGTGATTCTAGCAATACTCCTTGGATCTTTTCACTTCATAACAAAGTCAAAGTCTCTGGCAATATTTTGCTCAAACAGAAAGAAGAATCTGCCTATTGTTTTGATTGGTTAGTTTTCAACACCAAAACCTTACCTTGTTCAGTTGTGTATATTTCTTTTTTGTTGATTTTGATTCATTTTTAGTTATCTAAATTGAGCTGATGTGATTTGTTAAAAATTTGCTATTTTCTATGTCAAGTAAGTGTTCGCTAATGTATGAATTGCTGGTCTATTGTATTGATTAGTCACCCAAAGAATATATGACTTGGTTTACTAAATGTATGAATGTTGATTTTATTGGGTCGTTACCCAACATCACAATTCCAATTATTGTTCATTAGTTTAGTAAATGCACACTTCACACATGTTTATTTATAATTTAACAGCCACATGCATTATTTGTACATTGAATATGTTTTAGAATTTGTTTTTATAAATGTCAATTTGTATAATACCGGGCAAATAAGATTTTATAATTTCTATACTTCATAAAATTTTTCATATATATATACACACACATTTATTAGAGGCCATCAAAACTTGTGAATTCATTATAGTCAATTAGACTTGTTGTATACTATATAATTAAATGTACATTGAATGTATGTTTATTTATTATTTGATAGTTGTATGCATTAAAACCTATATATTTACGATTGATGTCTCGTATACTATAAAATAAATACAGTTCTTTGTTTAACATTATAATTTGCCTTCTATGCTAAAAACTTGCAAATGTAGATGGGGTTGAACCATCAAAAGCTGATGTGTTTGTTGAAACACGCAAACGAAAAGATGGCCGGGAATACAAGTCACAAATTGAAGTGATGAACTATAAAATTGTTAGTATGCCTACCATATATTATTTAGCAATGTACTCTAAAATTTTCAATATTGGCAAAGCTTATACAAGTCACAAATTTTTAGTATTGTGTTGAATAATATAAGCTTCATTTGCTATTTTAAAGACAACAATTCAAGGTTTGTGCTCATCTGGTGATAATAGCAAGAGTGTGGAGCAACTCATTGCTGGGGATAAAGCACATGGACCATCTTGGCTTGTTGGCAGGTGTGCAGTGCCTAAAAAATGAAGAAAACAGCAACAACAAATACTTCACAGTCCATTGACATTGGTGAATTGAAATCAAGTATAAAAATCCAACTAAAATCTATATTTGAGGAGACTGTTGACCAAAAGGTGAATGAAAAGTTTACTTTGTTGGTGAAAAGACTGGCAAAGGAAAATCCTACTCTTAACATTAGTGTGCATGATAGTGAGATTGAGAATAAAGATGATACTGCTAATGAAGATGATGAAAATGCATAAGGAGAGAGTGGATTGGGTTGCTTAATTTATTTTGAACTTGAGAATTTGTGAACTTAAGTTTTTTGAACTTATGTTTTGTAACTGGTGTATTCTGACTTATGAACAATGTTATGATAAGTATGAAGAATTCAGGACTATAACTTTATTAATGTTTGTGGATGAAATATTGAAATAAACAAATGTGTGTGTGTGTGTGTATGAATTAAACATGTATTTATATATGTGTATGTGTGTGTGTGCGCGCGTGCGTGCGTGTGTGTGGGAAGGAATCAAACAAGTATTTGATCAATATAAAAAAAGGGTATTTTAAACTAAAATATGTTGCAAAAACACTAGCAAACTGTTGCTGGTGAAAACAATGTAATATAAAATGATTGCCATTGTTGTAAAATTATGTTGCCAATACAAACTAAAGTGTTTTCTAAGGTGTTGCATTTACTTAAAAATGTGTGGCTAATGCGAACATAACGTCAATTACCGTGAAGGTGAATGGTTTTTCACAACGCCCTCATTTGTATTGCTAGTGCGTGAAAAACCATTGCAACAGGTGCTTTTAGCAACACTTTTATTTTGTGTTGCTACAACTTAATAAGCTGTTGCAATAGGTACCTAAGGCTACGGTAAAAAACCCAGCAGTTGTTTTTTCACAAAAGCGTAGCCTTAAACTCTGATGCAATAGTTTATGCATTTCAAGCAACGTTTTTTTGTTGTTTTAAATGTGAGTACAGAAGTTAGTAATTCAAATGTGAAGTTATCTATAGAACAAAAAACCTTTAAGGGTTTCTTGTCTATATATATTGAAAACCAAAAAAACCCGCATTCAATATCATCGATTTGGAGCCAAACTTTGACGAGCTAACGTAACTTTCAATTTTTTGCCAGTGGAAGATCCCCACAGAAACTCGATCAAATAATCTCGAAACGATGAACCAGTGGAATTTCCATGGGCTGTGTACACTTGAAGACAAGTTTACATAATACATAGTATGGTTTGATCTCTTGTAATTGCATGAATATGTGAACCTTATTTCAAGGATTTGAAGATAGTTTCATCACCTAAAACTATTTTTAGTTTACTTATTATTTATTATTTCCTTTTTAACGAAGTTTGAATTTACAAGTTAAAATAATCATATATGTAAAGTATAATCAACATAAGCATTAAACAAAGTAAAATATTAGGTTTATAACATGTTGAATATTAATAAATATTATAACTTACAATATTGTTACTCGCAAAGTAGGTAATAAAATATGTTTTTGCTAACGGAAAAATGGATAATTGTTATGCTCGTAAATTAGGAGTAATGAAATATGGATCTCGCTGAAAAAATAAGTTGAATACCACCTGCTACTTCAATTATTGGTTCGAATTTTCTTTACTGTGAAAGAAATCTCATATATCAAATAAAAGTATTCCACGAGGAAAGAAGGACAGTGATTCCATTCTCCTCTATATGTCGAAAAATCAGCCACTCTGCTAATTTGTGAGTTAACTAATTCACATGCCTTCTAATAAAGACTGACCAAACCTTTCCAATATGGCTTTTAAGAAACTTACAATCATCCAAAACCAGGCCTCATGGGGACAAAATCTTGACACAACTATTCAAACAATTAATAATGCGAAGAGCATCCATTTCATTCATATCTTCATATAGTTTTGTGATTTCAACCAACTTAAAGCCTCTGCCATTTTCGGGTACCACTTCCTTTTTACAATGAACTCCTTGCTCCCACAATTTGACCGAATGCTGACCATACTACACAACCATGCAAGAAACCTTGAAGCATCTTCAAAAATGCTAGCATCAATTCTACACTTAAACTGATCATTTGAAAGCAAATGAGGAGGGTATACAACCGGAATATTAGAATAATTATTTCTAAATGAATGTTGTCCAGCCTACATTTGTTGTCATTCAACGAGATAGTTCAATCCATGATTAAACACGTGTAAATGTGATTAAAATATATTATTCCATACTTTTTTGTTAAGTTAGAAACATATTTCCCATAATGCCCGTTCAATCTTTGAAGGTTGCAATGTCAAGATCTAAGACCACCATTGATTGAAACATGAAATGAAAATTGGTCATCTCTAAGCAAACACCAAATCTCAACATTCACAGGTAGCAGGGCATGCTAAGAATACTTAATGTCTCAATACAAAACTCATAACTTGTATTCAGTTTCCCATGCTTGGTTGCTAATAATGCCTTTGTTGGTTGAATACCAGTAGCTAGTTTCCACAAAAAGATTTTCATTTAAGATGGAACGCATAAAGACCATATCGTACTCCAATTAATATGTGAGAAGTTGGAGGGAAGCATCTGCGATCTATCCTTAATCAAGATATAATAAGTCGATTTAATTAAATAAATATCACTTTTTTTCAAAAAAAACCAATAGATATAATCCTGACTCAGGTCCAAACCAAGAGGAATATGCTTTATTAGAGCTCTATCTCACTCATTTCGGATTATATAATAAAATATGTTAAGTAATTGAAAAGTTAACTAATACTTACAACTCTCACTTTTATTAAAAATGCAATTCTTTGAAGAAAAATTTGTGGAGCTACGATATTAACAATGGAATGATATGCCTTTTATCAAATATAATCATAATGAATTACATTTTGAGGAAGGATCTTATATAGATGTGTGTGGTTCAATGCGAAACTCAAATGTTGCCGCAAAGGCTAGGTTTATTGTCATCTTACATGACTGTGTTGGAAGATGAAGCTCTTACGGCTCAGGATGCTTTGGCATGGTTAAAGAATATGGGATATACTCACGTGGTGGTGGAAGTGATAATAATGTTCTTTTTTATACTTTAGTTAATGATTGTTATTAGTTTTTCATATTTTCTCCTATTATCTTGGATTGCAAGAATTTTAACTATTTCATGTAGCTATTGTCATTTTAGTTTAATTGATGGAGAATACAATTTAGTTACTCATTCATTAGTGTGGGCTATTCACTTTGATGAGGTAATCTATGTTTGGTTATCAATCCTAAAAGTTGGGTTACGGTTATATTGGGTTGATTTTATATAATATCTAACTCTTAGGGGAAATATATACAATTCTTATTGTAATATTCATTCTAGTAACATATAGTAATATCATGCACAAAGTGTGACTCCATATTATTGGCATAATACATCTCTAGCCGATATAGTTGGCTCTAATTGTTTATTGCACTTGTGAACTTGGAAAATACTCTTACTCACCTTCTACTTAGAAAAAAGTTAAAATTTCCTTCAAGTTAGAAGAGTGCATCAATTTTCTATGTGATGCATTCAAACTAAGCGAAAAAATTTATATATACTACTCCTTATTCTTTTTTTTTATTTTCAATGTGAGATACTCCATATCTCCAATATTCCCCTTGTTGGGAAAACAAATATCTCACATTGCTAGAAAGTTAGATTAAACAAGTGCTTATAAGCATGAACCATATCCTCATTGGTATGATGCCTTTTGGGGTTAAAGCCCGAGAGTAAATCCATTAGGCTTTTATGCCCAAAGTTGACAATATAATACCATTGTGGGGATATGTCGTGTCATTGGACTTCCGCGAGCAGTGTAACATGTGATATCGAAGCTAAGCCCACACATTAACGTGATGTGGATGAATTCTTAGAGTCTCGAAAAAGGGCAGAACGTGCATCTTGATCAACAATTATCCGTGTAACCTCCAGTGCTCATTTAAGTTGTGTATTGTCCAACACAATAGAGCTTTTAAGATGTTTTAATGGATGAATTTTTTATTGGTCAAGGGAAGGCTCAAAGGATATTTGTTTAGGGGAAGAAATGTTGGGTAAATAAATATCTCACATCACTAGAAAGTTGGGAAAACAAGAGCTTATAAACATGAACTATATCCCCATAGGTAGGAGGTCCATATCCCCATTAGGATTAGACCCACTTGTCAAATCTTCTTTGGCTTATATTATATCATCTTTGAGTCTAGTCTTCTCTTTTCTAGTCTAAACTCTACTACGGCTTTAACCACAAACCTAAGATCTTTTCGGTTGTCAAGCTTTCTTCTGCTCTGATACCATGATCGAGTAGGGAAATAGGTTTTTTATGAATCTCACTCACTAATGGCGTGAGGTGAGTTTAATATTTATATTAAATTAATTAAAATTGTATAGTAGCTTATAATTACAAATATATTTGTTCCATACAATAAAGGTTAGGCTAATGTTTTACGAATGTTTTGAATTAATAATGATTGTAATGATATGATATTTAATAAGTGGGATGAAACCATGCTATTTTGCTTTGATTTATTTGTTCATGATATATGTGGTTGAGTTATAGATCAGTTTAACTAATTTCTCTTGATATTTGTAATTTGTTAATACTTTTTCTTCATTTAATAAATTTGTGAGTCAGGTTCTTGTTTAGGTAAGCAGGGGTGATAACCTGGCCAAGATGTCTGCCCGTATGCAAAAATCATTTCTCATTTTCATTAATAAAAGAGTATAGCTTAGTCAAAGTTTCGTGAATGTAAAACTTGCATGGTATTATTGCCTAGTCTTTTAATTGAAGAGAGAATCCTTATTTAGGATGCTAACGAGATTCTTAACAAGAATGACCTTCATATGCTAGTTAATTTTCCTTTTTAAGCAATGATTCCTGTTTATCTTAAATAGGAAAAGAGTTTGAGTATGATTCTAGCACAAACACACACATTCATCCTATAGCTTGGAGTGGAGATGTTTGTGCCTCGAGTGCAGGCATGCAGACAATATTTAGGTACCGGATTATCTGTATATTAATATGCCTACTATGTATAAAAAGATGTTAAATGACCTTTAGTTTAATATCTAGATGTTTATTTAATACTTAAACATGAGTTCGTACGTATTTTCATACATGATGTACTTTATTCATTCATTGCGTATCAACTATATATATGCATTTTATATATGCTTCCTTACTTGATAGACAATTAATTTAGCAAGGTTAAAAAATAATAAAATAACCAGCATTCATAAAATATAAATCTAAGTTATGTGCTACTGAATTTTATTTACTAAAACCGTTAAAAAATTCATGTTTTCATAAATAATTTGAAAATATATATAATTTGAAATATATTTTGTATAGAAAAAAAATCCTTCATTATTCTTTTCTTAATTCTTGTTTAATATTTTTGTTGTAATTTTTTATGAAGTAATTAACATATTTTTGTTTCTGTATAATATATTATTTTTTGGTTTATGTATTGCAATTTTTTATTATAGGAAGTTTTCTTTTTGGAAGTCAATTTTTTTTATTTATTTATTTTGGCCAAATAGATCAACTATCTCCTTAACTTGTCAACAAAAGTCGAATGTCACCCTTAACTTTCAAAAATTTCAATCAACCCCCTGAATTTGGTAAAAAGATACCAGTTTGCTCTCTTAATGCCACTGTCAACTTCTGATTGGAGAGAGAAAAATCAGAAAATGACATCTTTACAAAATTAAACCAACCAGATTTTGACATGTGTCATTGAGGGGCTAAGTGATTCACTTTTACTAAGTTGAGAGAGATATCCGATCCTTTTATATATTGAGATGATATTCGACTTTTATTACCAAATTAAGGAGAGTAATGGTGCATTTGACAATTTGTTTTTGTTAAATGAAAATATTATAAATATTTTCGTGAAAATATTTCTTCACAAGCACAAGTATGTTATAAATATTGTCTCGTGCATTTGGGCTCTAAAACTTAATATTTATAGTGCAGAATTTGTCTACTGAGATTTAGATTAGATTTAAATATAGATTTAGATTTAGAGTCAACATCTATCATTATATTAATTTCTTAAGCAACAAGACTTCAGTATAAATATTTATGTTAATTAATAGTCTTTTTTATTGAATAATACTACATGATGACGAACTTCATTATTTTTATTAAAATTTCATAATATATTTAGTTAATCTTTCTTGTCCATTTTTTTATTTCTTCAACTTTCAAAACATTGCCTCTAAGATCATTTTCTTTTCAACTTTAATTTAGTTAAGTTCAGTTCAGTTCAGGTCTATTAATTCTATTATGACTATTCTAATTAATAAATAATAATCAATAACAATAAAAATATTAATATGAAATTTTTTTTAAAAAAATAGTATTAACAATAATTATAAATATAGTAAGAATCATTTATAAATATTACTAATAATTTCTAGTATTATTATGATTATAATATTTAAATTTGACTATAATATAATAATAATTTTAACTATAATTATACTATAATTAATTAGAAAATGTATTATTTATGGAGATAATAAGATGAGAATATTAATTAATTAAAAATTGTAAACATAACCTTACCTTTATTTTATATGATGCTTTATACATTACCCTTTTTTTTTTACAAACCAACCATTAATTTTTTCTTTTCTAGTGGTAGGAAGTTAGATTCAATATTAACGATTGATAAAATAATGATTAAATTTATTGAATTGATGATACTTAAGTCTACCACATAATACCAAAATTAAATCTACACTTTTATTATTTGGACACAAACTACTGGATTTGTTCGCTCTGCACCTTGCCGGGGTATATCTAGTTGATTCACTTCATTTCTTCATTATATGGTTTGCTTTATCTGATGAAACAAAAAATTTCTTTTCAATTGAGTTTTGTTTTCAACTTGTCCAATATTTTGTGACCAAGAAAATTATTGGAATTCAAATTAGAGTTACATAAATCTTACTTGCATCAAGTAAAGTTGCTTAATTCTTATTTGCATAATTTTATAAGAGGGGATTTCGGCAAAAAAAGAAACAGAATTTTACATACAATTGCTTCTAAAGATGTAATTAAGAAATTTTCTTTTTTAAAAATTTTGAGTGTTACCAGTTTTTCTCATTTAATGCGGTGAGAAATGACACAAGACAAGGGGCCAATCCAAGCTTAAAAGTTACTTTACAAAAAAGTTACTCTCCCAAATCGAAATTCAATTGAACCTTTCTAGTTTAGTAACATAGCTTTCTATTTTATGAACTTCTTATAGTTATTATATTTCATCCTTGAGGAAACGCATTTGAATAAACCCTGACAACCATCCTGAGACCGGAAAACGCGAAAACACAACCATAGCATTATCTCTGCTTCACCATCAAATATAGAAAAGAAATAAGGGATAACAGGTGACACTTGTATGGAACAATGGCTCATTTGCTTATTCACAAAAAACTTTAATTGATTTTTATGAAGTCATTCAACTCCCGAATATTTTCGGAAAACAGACGTTAATCATGACTACTAGTACTTACATAGAACAGAACTAGTCACTTTGAATAAGCCTAAACCAACATAGAAAACAAGCTTATTCTTTACTCAGTCTCTTCTTTTCTTCTTCTTCTCATTCTTTTCAGCTGTGTTTTTCAACTGCGAAAGTTAACAAACTATTAGTACCACATTTTGAGCACACAATATATAACAAGGAGTAATCAACGCTGAATTCAACTCTCACCATAATAATAAGAATCCTCACAAATACAGCGACAAAGTCAGAGAATAGGGTCAGGGCATGCTTCACATAGTCCAGATCGCCGAGGTGAGCTCTCTCGATGATTTCTTGGGTATCAACTACCACATAGCCCACAAACACCAGAAGCCCAAAGTACAACTGCAAAGACTTATCAAGATCAAGTTCACATAATGTAATAAGACGAAGATGCCATTCAAAGAAATCTCCCCACCTCGAACTTGAACATGGCTGCTGAGCCTCCAAAGATAGAAGATGCAAAATGCAACCAGAGGAGAATGGAAAGGCCAGATGAAAGAAGGCCACCAAGGTAAAGGTACTCCCTACGCTTTGCCAACATGGCTGCAGCCGAGAAACAGCCGAAGGCCACCCCAGTCCCCACAAATGCTGTTATCAAGACACTGTCACAAAGGTAAAGTGAATGTGATTGATGTCCTTATATAATTGGATTACAACAGAACTGAATGTTGTTTGTGACAAGTAGAATTATTTCATAATGTACCATTGCTATGTCCTAACGATTGTCCAAAAATATTTTGAATAATGACAATTAGAAATTAGAATTCAATGTTTGAAACTTAAAACATGTATGTAATGAATGAAGAGAACTTATACGGAAAATCATAACTAACACAGTTTCAAACATCATAATTTACACCAATTACTAATTCAAATCCTTTTTCAATAATGTTCGAAGATAAGTTTGGTCAGATTTCCTTTCCTACCATATTTTAGAAAATCTATTTATTTTAACTGTTTGACAAGGGTAAAGTGTCCTAATAGGAATCTATTGCCTGAGATGAAAGGTTCCATAATCAGTACAATTGAGTAACTTGGCATTCACTACCATATACACATTTGCAATCAGATTTCGATGCAAGCAATCAACTAAACTACAATCATTATGCATAAAATGCTCAAGGACGTTCTAAGTCAACAATATCCACACTTCAGAAAAATATTACTAATGACGCAAGTAACCACATGAAATGTTATAACGATGGAGTATGAATGAAATGTACATACCTTGGATCAATTTGGATGGCCAAATCGATCAGAGGACCAACAGAAGCCCCTTCAAAGATTGCAGCTGACATCAAAAGACCAACTCTCTTTTGCTGCTCAAGAACGAAGGAGAGAAGAAGGATAGAGAATATATCAAAAAGCTGCCTCATATTGCAATGCAAAATGCAAGTTAAAGAATGAAGTATGAACAAAATCCAACCTCTTCATATTGAGGCACAGATAATAGCCAGCCCATGCATCCCAAGCACGCAAAAGTTGTTAGAAGACCGCCAATGTTCCACAGAATATGCAGGTAAGCGCCAGCAGCAGATGCAACCAAAGCACAACATAATGTCAAGTAAACCTGCAAAATCATCACAGAATGAGACATCAAGTTAAAAAATATATGGCATCAATTATGTCTAAACTGGAATTAAAGCATATAAAGAAAAGATACAGTATCTCCGTATCAGCTTAGATTAAGAAATTAAAAAGGCTAACAATTCCAATGTAAACTTTACCAAAAACGATAGACGTACAAGGAAACACAAATATACCCTCAGCCAAACACAATCATCTAGATTCTAAAATAAATATTGATAAATTCAAGCAAAAAATGCTTAAACAAAGAACGCAAGGATCCGGGAACTAAAATTTAATCAAAGAACCAAAAACCTAAATATAAATAAACACATCAAGGAACCGTAATTATACATCTAGACAACAGGACCTTCAATCAAAAACGAAATCAATCACACAAAAAAAGAGAATTGGCATCGAAATCAAGAAATTTATACCTGCTTAAGATGAGTCTGAACAAGAGGAGAGATCTGTCTGAAGTTTTTGAGAGAATCATAAGTCCATCGACTCCTGGAGGAAGACTGGGACTCGAAGAAGGAAGCAAACGCATCCATGGCCTTGATAAGAAAGCAAATCAGGAGAAGAGAAACGAGAAAATATCAAAATAAAACGCAGAGGCAGCGGGTGGAGAATAGCTTCACGATGATTCCGAATTTCTAATATACAAAGAAAGAGATATAAATTAGAGTTTGGAGAAAATTGGGGTGTGGATTCGTAGAAATTTCAACTATCGTGATGACAATACTGCCCTTCCTTTAAAATAGTTAATAATAATATCATTGAAAATGGTTTTCGCTGGATTGGTCTAGAAATGCCCTTACAATTTATAACAAACTGTGTCTTTACTTTTTTTTCAAGGAAATAATTTCATTTTATAGTAATTAAGTGCGCAGGTTATATTTTAATAGAAATAGTGTTTGAGTTTTAATAAAATTGTAAGACTATGATGATTTTAACAATATATTAATAGTCCATGTTTAGCTTAAAAGTTGAAAATAGATTTTTTATTGATAAAAAAATTATAAAACAATTAAGATACAGCCAGCACTAAATAATTTCAGTTATTTTTAATAATTATTGTTTAGTTCGGTAGTTTCATTAAAGACGACTATTGGGGACAAACGTTTTGGATCACGGACCAAAGAATAAAGTGAGGAGGAAATTGTCAAGCAAAAGAAAATAATAATAACTTAGCTCTGTCACCAAGAAAGGCCCCAAATTATCCTCATATTTGATACGTATTTTACCTAATGGAATGGCGCCACGTATCTGTCAAATTTAGCTACTTTCTATTCTAGATTATGCTTAGATTATTGGTTATAAAAAAGGTTTGATTATTGTAAACAAATCATAGCATTTCATATAAATACTCCTTCCAATACTGTACTAGTTTAAAATGGATAATATGTTTAAAAATGTGTATTAAAATTCGAAAATGATGCTTATTTTGAAATTTTTTTAAAATCCTAAAATGATGATTATTTTGAAATGGATTGAGTAATCTTTAACCGAGAAAGCTATCTAGAATGCCTTTTTAATTTTAATATTAAGGTTTAATGCATCAATTACCTCTGAAATTGTAAATTCTGTTATCATCTTAAATGTTTAAAAGTTTCACATATCCTCACGAGCTAGTAAACAATGTAACAGTTTTTTTCCCTCAATGTCACATGTCAAATAATGATTGAAGAGATAAAAATACAAAAAAATAACATTTGAAAAGTCATATCAATAAAAGATTGACACGTGGAAATCGATGGGGCAAATTGGTATATTTTAAATATTTTCAAAAGGGAATCTAACACATTTGAAAGTTCATGGTAGTAAGTGATTATTTTAGATAAGTTCAAGGATGATATATGCATTACAACAAATATTAAAGTTTGTCTTTTAAATATTCCACTTTTTTCCTAATTTTTTTACATTTTTCATGTTAATTCAAATGTATTTCTGTTTTTTAACATTAGTTTTTTGATTAATTTATTAATCTTACTATGTTCTTCTTTATTTTCCTTTTCATTCTTCTTACGGAAACCAATAAAGAAATTGATTTAAGTTTTAAAATGATTATTTTGTCATTTACATTTAATTATCAATTTATCATCTTATTAATCAATTAATATTTAGTATTTCCTAATTAATGTAACAATAGTATGTTACAGAAAAAAATAGTAAAAATTCATTGGTAATCATTCGCGACATGTCATGCCCTGGTAAGGTTCTTCGCTTTACCAAATTAAAAAGATATAAACAAATTAAAATAGTTAAAGTGATAATTATTTTGGAACAACGAGAGTATAATGTATATCGTGGTATAAATTGTGTGAGAAGATGCAAAACTTTTGCACTTTATACAACACTTAAACTTGCGAGGAATCTCATATCAATGCACGAGACACTACATGAAACTTTCACTTTGTACCTCATAGTTCTTGAGGAATTTTGCATTGCGTTGTATCAACGCACGGTGTAAACCACAATCTCCGTGCTTTATACTTAGTAGGAATTCCTGCAATCGTGCATGTTCATGTGCTTATAGTTAGTAGGAATTCCTACAATCGTGCATGTTCATGCGCTTGTGAGGATTCTCCAAAAGTGTGCAATATAAGAGCATTATAAATTGTATATTGCATGCTATATATCACACATAGAATTTTGGTATAAGTGCGATATTTCTTTAAAAAAAATATTCAGCATGAATATAGTTTTGAAGTTAAAAGTTAAATAAATAAAACAAAAATAAGCCACAATCCAAATAATTAATTGTCTGAGGTGAATTTGATTTAAGAATATTTTATTTGAAAAAATGAAAAGAAATTGAAAGAATGAAAAAAAGAAAAAAATAGTGTAGGACCTAGTAGGGTGTAAAATAAATCAGAGGGGGTGAATGACTCTTTTTCGAGTACACTATTTTACTTCAGAAGGTAGTTTAATTACCGTTTCTGAAGATGCTTCTGAGTAAAAGTTTTACTCAGAACCCCTTTATATATTTATGTGCTTTGATGCAGAATGAAATAGCACAAGTATAAAAGAGTAAAGTAAGAAAATTTGCATACAGAGATTTTATCCTGGTTCAGCCTTTGCCTAATCCAGTCCTTGGAAACTTCAGTCCAAGATTTAATCGACTATCAACTCTTCTCCTGGTGAAGAGTAAATTATTTATAATGCTTTGACTGAAGTACCCTCCAACAGTCTTTATTGAGCTATACCAATACAGAAGTACCGTTCTTCTATATCTAATGGCGGAAATCATCCTTTTATAGAGGGAGAGAATGTTTCCATTGATTTTTAGACTGTTACAAGGAATTCTGTCGTTGTCTCCCAATATTGTTTCCGTTAAACAATTTGTTAGAGTAGCTCGTCTAACTCTGATCCGCGCCATGCTGTATCAGGTTGATTTGGTGGGTCCACTTTATACTACAGATCCATATAAAAATTGCAGGTGATATTTGTTCTAAATTTTTGCAACAACTTTTGTATTGTAGTTGACTGAAGAATAGAGCACGCGGTGGCATTAAATGCGAAGTCAGCTTTCTTGACTTTTAGCATCAAAAGTCTAAGTTGACCTTTTGCAATCCTCAGAAGGGCTTTTTAACATTCTGAGTCTTGAGTGATCTTCTACGATATTTAATACCTCATCTGACTTTAATAGCTTCTGAACATCCATGGCTCTGCTGACGAAACCTTGTGCTTCTGAGATGACTTCCTTCTGAACTTTGTTTCTAAACTCAGAACTTACATAACTAAAATTATTTTCAGAATCCAACAATCTCCCTCATTTTGTTGGTTCTGAGTGAAGTCAAGCACAAGATGCACTTACTCCCTCATACTCCCTCATAGTCTAATACTTAAGTTCAGAGTTTAAGTTTTAAAATTATACAAGGAAGTTAGTACAACGAAGGGCTGTACTTTTGGAGCAAAAGTAAAAACTTTTATTGATGATGAGTACAAGTTTTTACAATACGAGTATTTATAATGAATTCATTTACAAGGGTTTTTCTTTAAGAGCTAAGAATTCATCATTTTGAGTCTCCTCTCGCTGATCTATCTCCATGGCGGTGCTACTTGAAGGTTGATTTAAAATCATCCATCTTTCCCAGGTCTCCTTGAAGCATTGTTTGTCCTTCTCCCTCCACTCAGTGCCAACAAGCTGAGCAACTATCTTCTACTCATCAAGTGCAAATCTTTGGATGACGTTTTGTATAGCCTTTGCATTTGCTTGTAGAGGAGGGACAATCTGCTGAATCAGCCTTGCTGGGGACAGAGGGAAAGATGCTTTCAAGGATCACTTGGAGAGCCTTCTAATTCCAGATCCACTGAGTGTTAAAACCATTACCAGATGTTGCAAGAATGGAACGATCTCACTGTCATGTGAGCAGAAGGAGTGGAGAGATAGGCTACCAAACTGAGTACTCAAACCATCAATGCTCATCTAAAGGGCCTCTAAAGTGCTTGCATTCCTTGCCACCATGATGTCTCTAGCTTCATTTGTGGTCTTAGTAAGGGCAGCAGCATATATCTCTAGTTATTCGTCTATCTCATCAACAGCCTCATTCTTCTGAGCAAAGGTAGTCTCAGTGATATGCCTGTGAGCATCTTCAATGGCCTTGAAGATCTCATACTTCAACTTCCTTTTTGAATCTGCAATAGGTTTGAGAGTTTCAGCCTTTGAATCATTCATGTGCTGCAGCATCTCAGCAAGACTATTTTGGATCTTCTCCTGCTACCACACGCAGAAAGCATTCTAAATCCTTAGTGCCTATACTTCATTTTTCAGCCCCATGGAGTATTCAGTTGATATGCGCTCAATGGCAGTCCCCAGAGTAGAGATTGCATCTACTATCTGCCTTTGGAGTATCTCCTTCACCCCACTAACTTCATTATGGATTATCATCAGACCCTTCTCACCATCTTCCATTATCTCGTTTAACTTTTCAAGCACTTCTAGGATATAAACATAATTACTGAGCCTTGTCTCCATGAGAGGCTACAGATGCTCTATAAGTTCAGAGCGGATTTGTGAGGGAAGGGGAATTGCATCAACTCTTTCCATAATTATATGTGCCTGCTCAGAGATAAATTTTACACTCTTGGCAAGCTGGCGATTAAAGGGGTTGAGTTTGATATTTACTATTGAGTTGTTGAGGTGAAGGGCTATAGTAAGGAGATTATCAAGAGTCTTCCCCATGTGTTGAAGGGAGTTGACAGGAATAGAGGTGGTGGGATTTCCTCCCTCAACAATTTCACCAATCATCCATCCTCTGCTGTCAAGAGACTCATCCCCATAAATCCTTTGTTCTTCAGGTCTGGGGATTAAAGTAAGGCAACTGTCAAGATTCACCAGATCCTTTGGAATAGAGGAGCGCTGCTGCTGCTGGGTTGATTGCTACTTATTCTGAGCACCATTATTTTCATCATCTGAGGCATCTTCCAGCAAAACAGTTTCATGCTCCCACTAATCTCCCTCATCCTTGTTTTCATCATCATCCTCCCTTATCTCATATGGCCTGATGTTGTGTTTTGCAAATACAGTACTGGCCATGGCTATGAACTCATCGGCAAGATCTAAAACTAATGGCTGAATACCCCATTTAGCCACTACAGTCCCCTGAGCTTGTTCCTTCTGAAGAGCTGATAGGAACGGGTCTTCCTCTAGCACATTCTCTTTCAATAGAGATTGCTTATCAGCCTCTTCCTCCTTGTCTTCATTCTTCTTCCCCTCAACTTCATCATTCTTATCTTCAACTTCATCCTTCTTCTCTTCAATCTTATCCTCCTCCTCAGCAGCTTTGGCTTTCTTAGCCTCTGCCTCAATCTCCTTTGATATTTTTTAAGCGATAGATGCTGCTACTTCAAAAGGATCTGTGTCAGCTGTTGGAGATCCTCCTGGTGTAGTCAGGAACGTTTATGGAGTCTCAAGATTAGCAGTGAAGAGATGAGATAGATCAAATACAAACTTTTGTTGATCCAGAGGAAGAGATTGTGGCTTTTTCTCCAGCAGGAAGTTGGTAGGATTCGCCACCTTTGGATGGACTGGACTTGCAGCCACTGGAAGAACCCCTAAGGGCAAGTCAAAATCTACTAAGGTCCCTTCCAAGACCTTTCCATCAACTTCCTCTGTCTCAAAGGTGCTCTTCTCCTTTAACTTTCTTGTGAACTCTTCTGGAGCAGGTGTCTTCTTCCCTTCTAACAGAGCCCTCTTTTCTGCCTCTGTTGCTGCAATCCTTAAGTCTCCAACTATCCCTTTATGAGGAGCATGAGTAAAGACCTCGATTATACTTTGGTTGTAGGCCTTATCATGTCATCTCTCTAAGGATCATCTTTTGAGATGACTATTTCGCCATAGGTTTTGGCTTTCTTCTTCTCCTTCTCCGCCTCTTCTTCCTTCTCTTCTACAAATTCAGACTCATCCTCACTTAGAATTGCCTTATTGGGATCAAATTCTCCCCTCTTCCTCTTGGTCAAGATGCTACTAGGTTGGCTATCCTATTCATCTTCTGAGTTGTTCTCCTCTAAGGGCCTTGGCACATATTGGAATTTATTCATAGAGTATGTAATTCCCTGGGCCTTTCCCTCAGTCACTTCAGCGGGAGTTATTAATACTCCCTTAGCAGCAAGTGCCTTACTTCTGCTGATTCTGCTTCTTTTCACCTTAGGGATTTCTTCCTGTTTCAGCACAGGTTCCCTTTGCCTCTTGGGGGAGACTTCCTCAACCCATTTTACTCCTTCTCCCTTCTTAGCAGCCCTTAGCTCTTTCTCCCTTCTTTTCTTCATTATGTCCTTCTTCAGGGCCTCCTCCCTATCCCATTTCATTCCATAATTTACCTTCTTGTCAAAGGTCTCCCTCACAATCTCACTACCCATCAGACCTTCTTCCTTTGAGCAGTTTATATCACAGAATGCTACAATTCTGCTAATTAATCCACCAAGAGTAAACTTGTGGTGTAGCATATGTTGCATAATGATCACAGGTCAGTTGACCTACTTCTTCTCCACCAGATGATACAGAATGTAGTGCTCATAGCTAGATACTACATTTATTGAGTTCATCTTCTGAAGTAGAAGATGAGCCATTATGAATTACCAATATCTAGGCTCCTGAGGCATATGAGTGCTTATCTTCTCGCCAAACCATCCTTATGGTATATATGCCTCTCTATCATAGCTGATGGAATCTTCACATCCTCGTCTCAGAGCCAGACCTTCATCTTTCATATTCAACAGCTTTACTAGAAAAGTTGGAGTAATGGTGATCTCCTTCCCTTTAACTTCTGCTTTGAGCTCTTCATCGCTCACGGTGCACCTTTTTAGATTGTTGTAAAACTCAGAAACTATCTTGGGAAAATTTAACTCTTTCAATCTGATCCAAATTCCAAGTTGATGAAATTCAATCGTTTCTTTGTAAGGAGTAGCTTGAAGGAAGGCATTATCTCCTAGAAATCTCTGTGGGATTATGTTTGAGGGATTTGACCTGTATAAAACAGGTTCAAAGGTCTTTGGAGGGATTTTTATGACTACTTGCTCTTTAGAACCAGCTTTTGACGATCTAGTTTTCTTGGGTGCCATCTTTGTGGGTAAGGTTTTGAGAATTAGGGTTCTTGAGAGAATAGAGGATTTTTCAGATGTTTTGCGATTTTGGTAAAGTATTTAGATGATGAATTGTCTTTACCCTTTTATAGAGGAGGTTTCAGAAGGATAGAAAGGTAATTTGCTGAAAAATAGTTGTAATGGTTATAGTATTTACCGTCCAAGATACTTAGGTAACTGTTAAGTATGTAACTGACGAAAGAATGTGAACAGTTTTAACCTAAAGATTCGGCTTAGAATTCAAGTTTTTGAATTTTGAAATATAAAGTAATTCCCAAGTTATATCTTCTGAGATATAGCATTGTGTTATCTTCAGAGGATGAACATTTCCTCTGGAACTAATTACTCTTCTGAGTACTGCCATCATCTTCTGAGCAATATTCACACTGGGTTGCTCATGCCTATTTCTCTTATGAGAAAGGTGAATTGTTCTTTGCTTAGAGGTTTGGTGAAGATGTCAGCTCTTTGGTCTTCTGTAGAGATGTATACTAACTTCACATCCTTTTTTAGAACATGATCTCTTATGAAATGGTGTCTGATGTTGACATTCTTCATTCTGCTATGCTGAACTGGATTCTTTGACAGATCAATTGCACTTTTGTTATCGTAGAGGATCTCGATGCACTCTGACTTGACTCTATAGTCTTTGAGTTGCTGTTTGATCTATAGCGCATGTCCTACATAGCTTCCCGCAGCCATGTATTCTGCTTCTGTAGTGGATAGTACTACTAAGGTTTGTTTCTTGCTATACTATGAAATGATATAATTTCCCAGAAAGTGACATCCTCCAGTAGTGCTCTTTCTTTCCAATTGATCTCTTCCATAGTCAGCGTCAGTGAATCCTTTTAATGAGAAATCTTCATTACCTAGATACCATAATCCGACTTCAATGGTTCCAAGCAAGTATCTGAGGATTCTCTTTACTGCGCTCAGATGTGATTCTCTGGGATCACTTTTGTATTTTACGCAATAACAGACTGCATAGTGAATGTCAGGCCTGCTTACAGTAAGATACAGCAGAGAGCCAATCATTCCTCCGAACATCTTCTGATCAACTTTCTTACCTTCTGAGTATTTGTTGAGTATGGTGTTGGAAGCCATAGGGGTTGACATTTTCCTTCCATCTTCCATACCAAATTTATTCATAATCTCCTTGGTATACTTGGATTGATTGATGAATATTCCATGTGAACTTTGTTTGATTTGGAGACCAAGAAAGAAGGTTAATTCTCCCATCATTGACATCTCAGATTCAAGTTTCATTTGAGAACTGAATTCTTTGCATAACCTTTCATCAGTGGCTCCGAAGATGATGTCATCAACATAAATTTGAACCAGAAGAATATATTTGTTTCTTCTTTTGATGAACAAGGTTGTGTCTGTCTTTCCTCTGAGGTATCCTTTTAAGGTAAGAAAGTTTGTCAATCTTTCATACCGTGCTCTAGGAGCTTGCTTCAGACCATATAAGGCTTTCTTCAGCTTGCACACATGACTGGGAAATTTTGAGTCTTCAAATCCTGGAGGTTGCTGGACATAGACTTCTTCTTAGATGAGTCCATTAAGGAAGGCGCTCTTTACATCCATTTGATACAATTTGAATCCCATATGAGATGCAAAGGCACAGAGGATTCTTATTGCTTCAAGTCTGGCTACTGGAGAAAATGCCTCATCATAGTCTATTCTTTCTTGTTGATTGTACCCTTGAGCAACAAGCCTTGCTTTGTTTTGTATCATGTTTCCTTCTTCTTCAAGCTTATTTCTGAATACCCACTTAGTGCCAATGATAGATTTGTTCTTTGGCCTTGGGACAAAATCCCATACATCATTTCTGGTGAACTAGTCTAGCTCTTCTTGCATGGCTATCATCCAACTTTCATCATGTTTTGCATCTTCAAATTTCTTTAGTTCTATAATAGAGACAAATGCTAGATGACTTGTCATTCTGCTGAGTTATCTTCTGGTGAGAACAGGATTCTGAGGTGCATCAAGGATCAATCTTTCAGGATGGTCCTTCTTGGTTCTAGTTTCTCTGGGCAGATCATGATGAATGGGAGCCTCCACTACTTCTGGTTGTCTTTCTTCATCTTCATATTCTGAGAACTTGATCTCAGATAGTTCATCCTTTGTTGACTTTTCTCCTTGGGTTGACTCAGAGGGTTGTTTATGTGAGACAGAATCTCCATCTTCCTCTGAGTTTCTTCTTTTTCCTACATGGTTAGTTTTTTCGAAAACTACATGTACTGACTCTTCTAATATTGTTGTTCTTTTGACAAAGACTCTATAGGCTTTGCTATGTGTTGAGTAGCAAAGAAAAATTGCTTCATCAGCTTTAGGATCAAACTTTCCTAGTTGTTCTTTATTTTTTAGTACAAAGCATCTACACCAAAATGCTTTAAAATACCCAATTTTAGGTTTTCTTCCTTTCCAAATTTCATAGGGTGTTTTATCAATTTCTGATCTAATGTTTACCATATTCAATATGTAACAGGCAGTATTGACTGCCTCTGCCCAAAAGTATTTGGGAAGGTTGTTGTCACTCAGCATTGACCTGACCCAACCCTTTTTGCCACTTTCCAACTTAGCACGGAAGGAGAACTTCTGTGCTGAGTTGGAAAGTGGTAAAAAGGGTTGTGTTAATTGATGATATCAGCCATTAGAATGAAGGGGAGCTGACGTCATTGGATTAGGAGGAGGAATTAGTTGGGAAGAAAATGATATTTTGCTCTTTACTTAACTTAGTTAGCTTTTAGTTGGCCCTTGGTGGCAAGTGGGCATTATTTTATTATTATGTATAGATAATATCTAGATATTTTGGGTGATTGTGTGGTTGTAATTAACTTGGCCTTTGGTAGCTTTTTCTGGCCGTATGGGCCAAAGAACCACTTTGGTGGGAATTAAGGGTCAACCCCCCTTAAAAGAACAATTATCCCCACTTTTTAATTATAAATCTAATATTCAAGTTTCAATTTTCTCTCAACTTTTCTGCCATTTTTATTACTCTTTGAAGTTTCTTCATTTATGAAGTTGGTTGAATTATTAATGGAGATGGGTGAGTAGTCTTTTATCTAGTTCAGTTTGCCCTATAAAAGGTAGTCTAAGGAGATCTTCCCTCCATTGTAAAGTATCCTTTCCTTACTTGGTTTGAATGTTTGTGTGGATGAGTACTTTATTGTTTAAATGAAAATTGATCACTTTCATGCATAGTGTTGAGTAGCAAGAATCGAAAGGTGACCTGCTCAGCATAGAAGACCTTCACACACATATTTAACATGAAATCGAGAGATAAATGTTAACATGCCTTGTGTTTCACTTGTTGAATGCTAAACTAGACTTCAAGCTACTTTGTTATTTATATGAAGGATTGAAAAGTGAAGTATATTTAGCTTAGTAAGAAACTAAACTAGCTTAATAGGCAGTTTAGGGAGGTAAGGTTAAGAGACCTCGGAACATGATTGCTAAGCAAGGATTTGTGCTAAAGTTAGGGAAGATTGCCTTAGATTGTTATGTGGGTGGACTGAACTAGAGCCCTTCATTAATTTAACTTAAATCAATTTCCAATTTTGTTTTAAATATTGCAGCTATTTTTAAATTGTTAAGAAAAATCCATTTTCAAGATATCACGTTTACCCTTCCATTAACCCATTTATCATGAAAATAACAAACTGACATAAAGACCTCTCTGTGGGATATGATACTCGTGCTTACCGCTTTACAATTTCATACTAGTATACTTGCTAGGTGTGTTACTTTTTAGTGCAACACCTGGGTTGATGTTTTTTTATACAAAACCCGATTAAACCCGACCCGAACCTGACCTAGCCCACCCAATAAACATGTTTAGTCAATAAGGGTGCCCATTTACACATTATGACACCAAATTTGGGTGGGTTGCACTGATAATTTTAAATTTTTTATAGTATAGAGAAAATATGTAAGGGGAAGCTAATAGTACTCGTTTTGGAGATTTCTTCAATATGAGAAATGAAAATGGAGAATGGTAAATTCAAACCATTCATCATATGATATATTTTAAACTGGCCTCTATCTAAGAATTGATTATTATATTAATATTTTTTTATTTTTGATATATTTTAATTTTTTTGTTACCATTTCTTTATATGGAATAAAAGTGATGTCAAGAAATTAATACAATAATGATAAAGTAATATTATTTAATGAGAATTTAATATGGGGAATTGAAAATGAGAAAGATGGTTAGAGTAAAAATATTGTAAATCATGCAAAATAGAGTTTGGAGAATGATTAATGGTCAAAATGGTAGATATTGCTCTAAGTTAAAGTTCTTATTAGCCTCCTGAATTTTGTAAAAGAGTATTAGTTTTCCCCCTCAACACCACGTGTTAGAATGTATTCTAGTTGAATAATCTTACTTCGTCAATTAAAAACATTAATTGATCCCCCTAAACTTTGTTGGCCAATCAAATTTGAAAATCAATTTATTAAACACTTCATCCACGTTGCTCTTCCCAATAACAATTACATAATGAAATATGTTATTAAGATCAATAATGGATTTTTTTTTAGTTTAATGGATCAATAGGTACCTGAACTTGTCTTATAAAATCTACTGCTTCCCTGAACTTTCAAAGTAACCTTGTAGCTACCTCAATTTGAAAAAAGTGTACAATTCTGCTTCATCAATGTCATGTGTCAGCTTCTGATTGTAGAGAGAAAATCAAAATATTATATCTTTGAAAAGTCAAATCAACTGAAGCTAACACGTGGCGTTAAGGGAGCTAAGTGGTGCACTTTTTGAAAATTAAAGGTGTTACAAATTCATTTTAAAAGTTCAAGGAACAATAAATTTTTTGAGACAAATTCAGATATCTTTTACCATTTTCAGTTATTGATCAACACATGGCCACTTTGCATTTGTATAATAAAAAAACTTGCAAACCCACATGTTAGTTCATTTGGGACGTAGATTTAGGAATGTCAACGGGTCGGGTTCGATACGGGTAGTGCAACCCCCATTCCGCACCCAACACTTTTTCGGTGCGGGTTCGGGGATTCCCAATTTAGTGTTTTGAGGATTTTTTTCATACCCATTATGCACCCGCGCGGGTTTCTATGGGTATCGGGTAATCCCCGCCTAATAATAAGACGCTAGATAATTAGGAACAAAAAAAGTTGCAACAAGATAATTAGGAAAAAAAAAGAAAATTACAGCTCGATAATTAGGAATAAAAGAAAAGTGCGGGCGTGATACTAGGATTTTGATGACTATTAATTACTAATTAAGATTGAACAATAGTTTTACTTAATTAGCATTAGGTTGGACACTTGTAATGGAGGCGCGATTAATTTTATACATACATACATACATACATACATACATACATACATACATACATACATACATACATACATACA
>CATIWQ010358136.1:0-24105 GCA_949673415.1 Euphorbia schlechtendalii
TGACATTGCGCCTGTTGTTTAATCTCATGAATGGTAGTGATGGAGTTGTTGATGTGTTCAACGATCTGACTCCTTCTTTGTGATGTTGCACCAGTTGTTTGGTCTTGTGAATGGCTGTGATGGAGTTGTCGATGTTTTCAACAATTTATCTCCTTCTTTGTGATATTGCGTCAGTTGTTTGATTGCCCCACAAATGGTGGTGAGCCATGTGATGGAGTTGTTAACGTGCTCGAGAATCTAACTCCTTCTTTGTGACATTACGCTAGTTGTGTGGCCTCAACTTGCTTGGTTGACATTTTTGGCCTTATTCTAGCTCCGATCCTTTTAATCTTTGTGTGAGTTAGTGGATGTTTCATGCTTGGAGATCTTTCCATTGATCATTCATCCTTGTATGATGAGGCAATTGCTATCACACGTTGTCTAAGTACATGTATTTATCTCTCACTTTCTCTCAAGAGTTAAATCATTTGAATTTATTATGGGGAATCCATTTATACCCAAATTAATTTCATGAAATGATGTGTCACATGTGCTAAATACGTTATGTATATGTTTATGAGAATGCATGATGTCATTAATAAAATATCAAGTAAATAAACAATGTTCAATTTATTTAAAGATAATTCAAAAGAAGCATCATAGGCTAAGTATCTAAATGCTATTTTATTACATAATCATTCCTCATGCTAGTTCCCCGCAGAAGTATCAATGGATTCGAAGTGCTCCATCCGCTCTGCCTTCTCAAACACTTCTTGTTAGCTAGAGAAGCTATCAGATCCAAATTTGTTCCTATATGGTGGTAGTCCACCCAGCAGCTTTGTTATCATCTCCGGTAGGGTCAAACACGTCTGCAGCCTGACCTGTGTGGCCATCCAATATGTATAGTAAGATTTGAAGTTCTCACCCTACCTTTACCTTATGGCCTCTAGATGTTGCATTATGGTTTCCATTTGAGAGGTTAAACCATAATGCCCCAGCATAGCTTGAGCGAGGCTATTCCAATCAGTGGATATATGCAGTGGAAGGTGGCTATACCATTCGTTGACTGGGTGTCCTAAGGTGACGATGAAGAGCTTAGCCATCATTCGGTCATTGACCCTTAATACTCTCATCATAGTTTGATAATGCGTCAAGTGAGCGTGTGGGTTACCAGATCCTACGTACTTCTCAAACAGTGGTATTGTGATGTTTGAGGGCAAGCTGTCTTCATCCTTGATTATCGATTGTGCAGGGTACATGTTCTTTAGGTGGTCAACTTGAATGGCCAAGAACTGTTACCATAGTTCCACCATGCCAGGTTGTTGGAGGATGGCATCCCTTGCGCTTGGATAAGAGCCATATTGCCCTTGGGGATATGCCATAAAATGCAGCAGTTGAGGTGCTTGGAACTATGAGGTGACAAACCTACTCCAAGAGGGAATAGGGTGTTAACTCCTTGGTAGAAAAGCCTTGGCGCGAATGCTGGCTGCCCCTTTATCTAGGGAAGAATTGGGGAGGATTGGCAAAGTTATATCCTGGTTGCCCAATTGGAGTCTGGTTGAGCTGACTTTGTCTTGCCCCAAACTGATAAAAGGTAGTTAGAGGTAGGGCATCATGTGTGAGGTGGGAGGTCCTCCTACCTTAGGCCATCTAGTTGGATTGCCATTGTTAAGGGTGACCTCCGAGTCGAACACTGCATTCTAGGTTTTCCCAACATGTTGGCGAATGAGTGATGCTAGCTATTTGCTATTTCCAAAGGCATTAGGGCAGTTGTAATCTCGGCGCTCACCGACGACTGTTGAGAATTTTGTCTTGTAAGGATAGGGTGATCTTCCCTTTCTCCTTCTCCTTGTTGATTAGCCATAATTGACATGCGCTGAACTGAATCCCAGTCTGAACCTAAGTCCTCACTAGAGTCAGTGTATGGAACCCCCTCTAGATTGGCCACAATTGGGGAAACGTGGACCAGGCGACGAGTAGGCCTCTTCCAAGCCCCTTTGATACACGAGTAGAATATTAGACCGTGCATGTGATATGATTCATGATGCGGGTAATGCTTGAGATTTTTAATGTTATGGCTGCATTCATAAAGGGGTTAACATGCCATGATGTGAAATAACATGTATGTCAATCCATTTGAAACAAAAAGGTTAGTTGTTAGGTAAATATGAAAATATGCGAAAATGAAAATCTAACAACATTGTTGGATTTGAGACTTGTACAATATCAATGTGACATCGTAACATGAGAAATGTGAGTGAGGTGACTAAGTTACCTATGTGGTAATAGGTCAATGGTTTGAGGTTTTTTACTATGACTAGGTCTCATGGAATGAGGAGGTCAAAATTGTTTCAGGTAAGCAGTGTGACATACTCCAATAAAATGAAAATAACTACCGAATGTAGCTACCTAATGAATGATTTGGTTATTTTGCCCAATTAGGGTGAAGTTTCGAATACTTGTGTGGTCATCACTATTTGAGGGTATGTGGTGATACGTGAATTATTGTCTCGTGTGGGAGAATGATTCGTGTATGAGGCATATACCGTTGAAGATTTTGTAAGGTAAGTAAGTTCGCTCCATGTGGGCTTAGGTTAGGATTTCGACTAGGATATCCTTTAATGTGGGAAAATGGTTTTGGGTAGGTATTTGCCCCGTTTGGGCTTTTGGTGTGTGTAATTGCCCGGAAGGGCTGTGAGTTGGATGTTGAGTGGACATCTAGTGGGTAATGTGGTGGAAAGGTTATTGTCCCTTGCGGGCCAAGTGTTGGATGTCAAGTGGACATCACGCAGTAAAAGGAAGGTATGTTTGCCATGTACAGGCTAGTAGCGGGATGTCAAGTGGACATCTCACTGAAAAGGGGTAACTGATATTCCTAAGTGGCTTTATGTTATCCTAGGGTGACACGATCTATAGTGTCAACTGTGCCTAAGTGTATGTGATATTGGTTTGGTATCGTGATATGTACATTTAATATCATGAGTGTGCGCGTTCAAGTGTCTGCACAAAAATTGGTGGTCAGTATGACATTTGTACAATAATAAGTATGTAGCACATAGCATGCAACATTCAATCTTCCAACCATACAACTCCCTCGTGTAGGGTTTTTGGCTAGTCTCTATCCTGAGTTTGGTTCATCTTAGTACCATGAAGATAGTAAGGAGCGCACCTGTAAGAAAGATATAATGCATGGTCATTTATTGTGTAACACCCTAGGGAAAATGCCTATGGGTTATTTACATGAGGGTTGTAAATGTGTTGTTGATGTAGAAAGTTGTTGTTGTGCTAAAATACACTCCAAGCCTCTAACGAGAGAGGTACATGTGATATGGCAACAAGTGCTCCACTCGCTCAAGTACTATCTTTTCTCAAGGAGGCAGATTAGTACAAGAGAGAGTTTTTCAGTAATAGGTTACCTTAGACTTATGGGCTAGTCCCTTCTGCTGCAATACGTTATTATGAATATGTCATAATTAAGAGAAAACAAAATAATGTGATCAATAATTTTCAGCACTTATCCAAAATCTAAAAACAAGTTTTAGAAAAATCACCAGCAGAGTCGCCACTGTGAGCGGGCGACATGGAGCGATGGGCCGAGAGCGCGCGATTTCATAGGTGAGGTCCACTGGGGTGTTTAAAAAAAAGAAGCGCCGGGTCAGGGACCCGGGAAAAAGGTTGGAAAGAGAAGGTGAAAATGTTTTTAGATCGATTCGAACCCGAATCCACCATCTCTTAGTGTGGAGTATCCACCTGGATTAGCTCTTTCTAGGAATTAGAGTCTTGTGAGGCTTAACGTTTGGGGGACGGCCCACCAAGACACAGAGATTCGGGTCCGGGATAAGTTGCTTATTTCTTATGTGATCACATTATATTACATCTACTGGAAAACCGTATTCTCTTAATTGTGCATATTCGCAGTTAGGTTATTTTTCGAGTTTACATGCATGATTCACGTATAGAAAAAGCAGTAAATCCATCCGCAAAACAGTAAGCAAATGCGGAATGTAAATGTGAAAAATAAAATTACAAGGCTTTCAACAATCGGGGGATGCAACCGCCCACTACCCAATTAATTACATTTCCTTGAAAATATGTGCAATACCCAAAGGAAAAATAAAAGCCTAAACATACATCTAACCTGCATCCACAAAGGTTTGCACAGGGGATATAACATATGTTCGATTTGATTTTAGCGAGGCCAATGTGGCCTAATTAAAACATCGAAGATTTTAAAGTTGTCAATTTATATAAAAATAGTTCATTTTTATTTACACATATGTTGGTCAATTTTATTAGTGAAAATGACCGCATGGTAAAAGGTGAGGTCTGTTATCCGGGAATATATATTATTCCCTTCGTGGGGGTATTCTAATACAAAAATTAAAAAGAAATAAAAGCAGAAAGAGAGAATTACAGCATTTCTTATAATAATAAGGAATAAAAATAATTCCTAGGTCCACAAATAAAGATCAGAAAGAGATGAAACAGAAGGTGAGCATGGAATATGTAGTTCTAGGAACTCAGAGGCTTACCCTTGCAGTATGAATCCACTTTGGCGTATCCGTTCGGCCTTTGGAAGTCATTGTTCGTTTTGATTTAAGTTGTGGTTTAATTGGAAAAAATAAGTGTTTATTTATCCAAAAGATAATCAGACTCGGGTTCTAAATTTTTTTTAGAATCGAGAATATCTGAGGATTTAAGAAGAAATAAATCAAAAAATTTGATTAAAAGATGAAGAGATTTGGGATCCAAAAGTGTTTTGGATCAAAGAAAAATTAGAAGAAAAGAAAGTTTGTTTATCTATGTTTTTTTTATCTGAAGAAGGGAATTTTCTCTGAATTTTCGAGCACCTTTCTACTAAAAATTCCTCTTATTTATAGGGGGAACTTTTTTTCACCCGTTAAGGACATTGCATCCTGGTCAAATATGCATTTATTTGGACCATTATATCCTGCCTTTTCTATTCAAATTCCCCTTTTCATTGCCACTATTCACGTAGCATATTATCTTTCCATTTATTTCTTTATTATTTCCTTTTTAGTTCTTTTTTTATTTTTTTCCTTATATATATACACACACACTTATAAAAAAACAACTTAATTAAATTATTCTAAACCCTTAAACTTTATTTATGTCCTTAAAATATTAAGCCTTTAAGTTTTCACATAAGCCTTTTAAATATTTTTTTACTATACTAAATATTTATTTAAGGCCCGAAATATTTATTTTTACGAGGAGAACTCCAATTTGAAGATCATTGGACGGTCGAAAATCGTGTGATTCGAGGATAAATATCCTAAAAAGCCATCATCATTAAACGTGCGAGCTGTTACAAAATCCCGTGCTCACAGTAAGCGAGCTGATGATGGCTGAGCTTTTCATTGTCACCTTGGGCCACCGGTTATGAATGGTACAATCACCTTTCGCTAAATGCAGCTTCTGATTGGAACAGTCTCACTCCGGTTATGATGGGGCATTATGGTTTCAACACTTAAATGGAAACCACAATGTAAAATTTGGAGGATATATGGCAGAAGCAAGGTGAAAGCTTCAAATCTTACTATGAGCATTGGATGGCTACATAGGTCAGGCTTCAGGCTTGTTTAACCATACCAGAAATGATAACCAAGCTTTTGATGGTGCACTTCCATCTTATAGAAACAAATTCAGGTCTGATAGCTTTTCCATCTATTAAGAAGTGTTTGACAAAGAAGAGAGGATGGAACATTTTGAATCCATGGACAAACCTGATAAAGGGCGCTAATACTAGAAGATAACTATGGGATGATAACATCAATAATGTAGCAACTTTTCCTATGAGGCTTTTGAACTCTTTTGAATAAATTGAACTTTGTTTACTCGCTTGATATTCCATTGATTAACATCACGCATTCTCATAAATATATACATAATGTTTTTAGCACATGTGACACATCATGATGTTATGAAATTAATTTGGGTATAAATGGATTCCCTACAATTTCAATCAGTTCAAATGATTTGACTCTTAAGGGAAAGTGAGAGGCAAACACAGGTACTTAGACAATGCATGATAGCATTTTCCTCATCCTATAAAGATGTAAGATTGACAAAAAGATCTCCGAGCATGAAACATCCACTGACTATTAAGTCAATAAAGAAAAAGTTAAAATGATCGAAGATATAATAGGGCCAAAATTTCAACAAAGCAAATTGAAGTCAAATAACCGACGCAATGCCAAAGACACAAAGAAGGAGCTAGATTGTTGAGCACGTCAACAACTCCATCACACGACCCACCAACACTTATGGGACAATCATTACACTATTGAAGGAATATCATTGAACATAAACTGTTCACCCTCGATGGAATCAAGCTACACTTAATATACCCAATGGATATGAAGCCTCCGATCCCTAACATATCACCTATCATTGGAGAACAATTGAATTCATAAAGAAACACTGATGATTAAGCACGAGTAATCATCATCGCATACACCTCAAGCTAACAAAGTAGCATGAGCACCAACCAATCAATCAGAAACACTGAACGAGATAACAATTGAAATCGTGGACATGGATGATAACCAATCTATCAATCAAATTAACCAAGACTGGCACAATCGCTATCACACATAGGTGAAAGAAATAAATTGATAAAAAGCAGTACAAATAAAAAATAAATTTGTAATTAGCCTATCAATTAGCACTCTGCCAGTTGAGTAAAAATTAGGGCCTTTTCAAAACCGAAAAAGAATAGTGCGTTGAGTTGAAAACCTGAAAAGGGATAATCAATGACAAGAGTCAAATCATTTGAAACATTTATACCCCTATTAAGTTCATCAATGAATTATCATTTTTGCTGATTATGCATATGCTTATTTTGATAGCTTGCATGCCAACGGTATAATATCACAAGTAAACATAAAAAAATGAAAAAATAAAGAAAAATAATAATAAAAGAAAAGATGAGTTTGCTGGATTGAAAACCTAAAAGGGCAGTCTATATAAAAATGAAGATAAGGTTCGATAGATTGAAAACCCGTAAGGGCGGTCTATGCAGAAATTAGAACTAAATCCATCATCTCATCCTTGGAATGACATAGGACATCATTTGTCTCTTCCAGAACTTAATACAAATATCTTCTGATCATCACAACACATTAAGAAAAAGGCTTCCAAACTATCAAAGTGAGTATTGCCAACACAATTTGGAATCAAAGACTCATCCAGACCCTCTTCAAACCAAATCCAAGCTTTGAACTTGAATTTGATTCATCGAACCCATGGTCATCACTCTAAAGGAGTCATCCATGGAATCCCTAACAAGACAAATCCTTGGGGAACCCATGCACCAGTATAAGAGATGGCTCTTAAATGAATGAAGCCCACAACACATATAATAGGCGAACATACATCATATGATAAATATTATCCATGCATAAAATTATGCATACATTACATTCACATCACATCATTTACAGGTAAAGATGATGTTAAACCAGGGTAACATTATCCCGGTAAACAAGAAACTCCACCTCCACTTGAGGAACTTGTAAACATCAAGAGGGATGATAGCTCACTCAAGCTTAAAGTTAATTCAAGCCTACTTAGGCCCCATTCAAGCAGCATTGCAACATCACAAAAGCCTCTTAAGATAGCTGAGCATCTTTAGGACATCCTCGAATTCTCATCAAACTCATTCCTCAATCATGTTTTCATTTTTGATTGAAGGGGTAAAAAATTTTCCTTTGCATAAACTCAATCAAATAATTAAAACATGTATCATAAAATGTATTAACATAAAACTTTTCTCTGATTTATCACAGGAAGCAAGTCAACATCCTAGTAAGGAAATATAATTAAAGAAAGAAACGGTTATCTTAATGGGGTCGCCTTTGAAATGGATTCAGGCACCCTGCTTTGGCACTTCCAACTATCAAAGCCAATTCACAAGGGCCACACAATGACTACAACTGAAGAAAGAAATGGTTACCGACTATTGAAGGGATGCTATAGAAATAAATTATCAACCCGCCAGCAAGGGGTATTAAGCACCAGGGGATTCTGAAGAAAGAAACAGACAATCCTATGAGGACACGACGCTAGAAAGGAAGGCACATGTCATCAACGATAGAGGATAAAGAAGTCACCAACCGCACTGGTCAGGCATTTTCTTTCGTGTGGTCATACTAGGCATAACCAGTAGTGACCACACGAGGAGCAGTTGTGAGCACGAGATATTTTACCAGATCACCCGTTCGATGATGATGGCTTTCAGGATTTTATCTTTGAATCACACAAGTTTCGATTGTCCAAATGATCTTCAAATGGGAGCTCTCCTTGTAAAAAAATAAATATTTCGAGCCCTAAATAAATATTTAGGACCGTAAAAAAATATTTAAAAGCATAATGGTACTTTAATAGTACCAAAATATGGGCCAAATGAATAATTGAAGGGGGGAATTTTCAGTAAGAGTAGGAGGAAAAATTTTAGAAAATAATTCTTTTCTTGGAAAGAGGATCGAAAAATTGAAAAAAAATATTTTTTCTCTCAACAAAAATGGAGGAACTTTTACTTTAAAAATTATTTTTTCTAATGAAACAATTCCAATTTTCTAACAACAACTTTTATTTTTCTTTTCTGTGATTATTTTCGCGTCCAAAACAAGTTTGGGTTTCGAATTTTATTATTTTCAAATCAATTTTCTTTTATCTTTTTTTAAAATATCCTCACATATTCACAGACCTAAAAAAACTTTAGAGTCCGAGTCCGAATATTTTCAGGATAAAAATAACATATTTTCACACCACAAAACAATCAAATAAAAAAGGACGACGAGGATTCCCGAAAATCTAGCAGATTTATCGACGTGGATTCAAAACAAAAGGGTAAGCTTCTGAGTTCCTAGACCTGCTTTATCCTTTGTATTATATTATGATATTCGTTTTCTCCTAAATTCTGAGACGAACTAGATTTTCGTCATTGACCTAGCATTTTATTTTGTTCGTTTTTATTATTTGAGTTTTATTTTATTAATTTATTTATATATATTTAATTGTTACTTATTTTATTATGTAACTTTCTTTTACGCTTTGTACTTATTCTTTTAATTTATTTAATTGTAGGACCTTTTGTAATTAAATACATGTTAGAAAACCCCCATGAAGCGAATAAAAATTAATTATGGATAATAGACCTCACATTTTTTCCATGCGATCATTTTCAATAATTAAAATGAGCAACCATTGTGCTAATAAAATGAATCCTTTTATTTCTAAATAAGAAATTTTCAATCGTCAATATTTTCATTAGGCCACACGGGGCTTGATAAGTGTATAATTATATTTTTTATTATCTTGATATTTTTATGCCTAAAAACGATATAGTTTAAAGTCATTTTATACTTCATATAAAAGATTTCACGTGGTATGTAGTTGTTTTTGATGTAAGTGCAGAAACTAAGTGAATCTTGGGAGCAAAATTATCAAAGATGGAATTCTATGCAAAAAGAGTGAAAAAGGTGCAAAAAGATGCATGGAACACAAGGAATTGGCTTAGGATCGAAGTTGTCAAAGATTGACAAAGTTGCAAAGAGAAATCATGAAGAAAAATACATATCACAATCGTGACACCCATTGAAGAAAAATACATATCACAATCGTGACACCCATTCGTGGTTGCAACTTGTTATTCTTCATAAATAAAAAGTTATAAACCAATGTTCACGATCACGAAATGGAAGTCACGCTAACGACTTGTGATGGTTTTTTGTCAATTATTCTCAACTACCAAACCATTGGATAAAAATAATCAACAGCCATCAATTGTCAAACTAAAAGTCACCTTTTAGAAGTAGTCCAATCATAAAAAGATGCCTTTCCATTGTAGATGAGGATGAAACCTTGCATCTAATCACATTGAAGTGATGTAACCCTTCGCCAATGGACACGAATCTTCGTTTGGATAGACGCAACCTTTGAACCTCTATAAATAGAGGTTCAATCAACAAATTTTAGAAGAGTAGGGGTAATGAATAGTATTGTACGCATAGATAGAGAGTAAAAATTGTCTAGATATTGCTACGTCCAAAGTGTTAGTGAGAAAAATGTATAAGTGATTTGATTTCTATTTCGATCACTAGATTTCTCCACAAATTCGAGTGATTGTTGTATGAGTGTAATTAGAAAGCACTTATCAAAAAAATTTTCTATTCTTCAACATTCATTTATTCGATATTCACAAAGAATAGCATCCTAGTAGAGGTTCTGTATGAGTCAATACCGAATTCAAAGTAAACGTAGGAATTGCTCTAATTGATGACTCCCATTAAAGGAGTGGATATGATTTGGTCAACTTTAGCTTTCACTTGCATACCTTACAACTTTACTTTATTTTCTACTTATACTTTCTATTTCGAAGTTTATAATATGTCTTTGAATCATAACGAGTATTTCATCTTACGTCTCTTATATTAATCAAGTTATATGCTTTTAAGTTAACTTAAAGAACAAGATTGTGTATAATCGCTGGATCTATGATTATGACACTGTTTAGTGAGCCAACATTTTTGGAGTGGTAACTTGCTAAATATGGCTATGTGAGAGCGACCTGTACTAAGCATAGTATTATTGTTATCCAGGTTTTTATAAGTGTTATAATTTGTTTACCCTATATTCAGAAAAGTCATTTCATGTGTTGTTCTATGATGAATTATTGAATATTTGGGCATCTGGAACCGTGTTTGTTAAAGTTATCTAGTGTACGAAATATTCTTGATGATTTTGCATATTTTTTCTACTATCCTTGTTCTTAGGGAATATCTGTATAGTTTACATCTTGTCTAATCTATTCTTGCATCTGTCTATTCATCAGTCCACTATTCCAAAACCCTGAATTTATTTTACTTTCTTTTGTATAGTAACTCTAGTTGGTCCTTAGAACAAATTCCTTCCCTTTAGGATTGATATCTTTTAAAACTACATCACAGCTTTATACTAACAGTTATCATCATTTTTCTATTTGATGGGCAGTACTAACAACACGTGTCTGTTTGTATTTAGAACTTTTATCTTATCAATAGAAAAGTGGGGAACATGTTTTTGACGTTGTTATCGGCTATTTATTTTTCGAAATGAGTATAGTCAAAATCTTGGGAACATACTTTTAGCATTGTTGTAGGGGAAGGAAAGTGTGTTCTAAGAGATAAAATTGCTGGAGACCATGGCAAGATTTACATTTTGTTTTTATTTTACTTTATATCTGTTAGTTATTGTATTTTGTGTCTAAAATGTTTACTAACATGCATTGGGATAAGTTTTGTGGTAATTACATGATTGATAACTTAATTGATACATCTTAGATGAAATTTGTCATGTTACATTTCAGGAAGAATCAACATCAGAATCCCTTGAGAATTTAGAATATTCCTCTGAAACCGAAAAATTAGTTCGAGAAGATGATCCTATACCACCTTCTGTAGATAAACCACCTTTAGTAGAGTTGAAGAAGTTGCCTAGTCATTTGAAGTATGCATTTTTAGGAAACAACAATACCTTACCCATTATCATTTCTAGCAATTTATCTGATTTGCAGGAATAAGCATTATTAGTTACAATAAAGGGTAGAATTAGGAGTATTGGTTGATAAATTTCCTATTTTAGCGGAATTAGCCTTAATATAGTGATGCATTCTATTAATTTGGAAAATAATAGTAAACCTAAAATAGAAAGGAAAAGTAGATTAAATCCTCACATGAAGGAAGTTGTTAAGAAGGAGATTGTTAAGTTGCTAGAGTCAGGAATTATCTATCCGATTTCAGATAGTGAATGGGTCAGTCCTATTCAATGTGTTCTGAAAAAGGGAGTTATTACTGTAGTTAAAAATGATAAGGGTAACTTAGTTCCTACAAGGACAACAACTAGATGGAGAGTTTGTATAGAATACTAAAAATTAAATGCAGCCATTAGGAAAGACCATTTCCCTTTACCATTTATAGATCAAATGTTGGAAAGGATATTAGGTCATACATTTTACTATTTTCTTGATGGATTCTATGGATACTTTTAAATTCATATTAAGCTAGATGACCAAGATAAAACCACTTTTACATGTCCATTTGTTACATTTGCTTATAGAAGAATGCCTTTTGGGTTGTGCAATGCGCCGACTACTTTTCAAAGGTGTCTTTCAGCTATTTTTAGTAAGTATGTGGAGGATATTATGGAAGTTTTCATGGATGATTTCTCTATTTATGGAGATTGTTTTGAGAAATGTCTAGAAAATTTGGATAAAGTATTTGATAGATGTGTGGAAACTAATTTGTATTGAATCAGGAGAAATGTCATTTTATGGTTAATGAAGGTATATTTTTAGGTTATAAGATAAATGAGAAGGGAATTCATGTAGATATAGCAAAAACCAAGATCATAGAGAAATTACCTCCTCCAATAAATGTTAAAGGAGTAAGATCATTTTCAGGTTATACTGGATTTTACAAAAGGTTTATTAAGGATTTTTCAGTAGTAGCTGTGAGCATGTGATTTTTACTCCCGACTCGCAAGTTTGATGGTGAAGCTGTAATTTTTTCCCTATTTAGCTTTTCACTTTTTATACGGTCCTGAATTCATCTGGAGGAAGCTTGCTTTCTTTCTTTGAGCCCTAACCCTTTTTTTAGGCAAATTCAGCATAAAAATCACAACAAGCAATGTCAATGTCGGTACCGACATCGTAGTGTCGGTACCGACATTGCCAATGTTAGTAATGACATTGCAATTTCTGTAACGACATTGCTAATGTCATTAACGACATTGCAATATCATTCATGACATAAGCTTTACAGGGAAACAAAAAAAGAAATTTGTACATTATTTAGTCAAAAAGACCCATCTTTACCCATGAATTTCAGGTTAACCTTACTTTATAACCTGTCAAGATAATGCCATCCCACTTGGTCATGAATGGTGGAAAGAAAATGATGAAAAAAAAAGCAAGTGGGATTATGGATTCAAGGGGGCTCCATACAAGAAAGGAGCTGAATTATTTTAGAGAGGAGGGATTACTAGGAGAGAAGGAGGCTCACATTTTCATTCAAGAGGATGCGAGTGAGAGTTCAAAGTGTTCTTGAGCAAACTTGAGTGTTTTTGAGTGGTTTCTCTTGAGTTTTTTGCATTAAGTTTAGATTTTAAACATCCAACAACTTAAAGTTTTGGTTTAGTTAAGTTTAGAAGAGTATACAACATCTTTATCACTCACTTCAAGGTTACTACACCTTCTAAAACATCTACTTTGGCAATGAATAGATCCCTTCCAAAGATTTTTGGTAAATCACTAACCAATAAACATATCCAATCAAAAAGAAACAAGGAAAGCTTCCTGGAGGACTTCATAGACCTTAAAGAAGGTGGATTAATGACTACAGGGTAAACCTCTGAGTTCCTAGAGTTTTTGCTTACATTTATATGCTTTTCTATTCGAAGTTTCATTTTCTTTTCGGTTTTTTCCTTTTTTGCATATCAATCTATTCTTCGGGAATTTCAGTATGATTTCAAATATTTTTTAGAATTTTGTTTACATAAACATATTCTAAACATCTTGAGATTTCTGGAATGATAAAGATCATCAAAATCGGTTAAGTATAGCAAAAATTATTATCGTTTGAAGTTTCGAATTTCCGTTTTGCTATTTTCTACTATTTCTATGTGTTTTCTGCAGGTTTGGAGCCTTGATGTCGTTAATGATATTACCTAATGTCATTAATGGCATCCCAATGTCATTAATGGCATGACATAATTTTGTTAATGACATGACCTAATGTTGCTAACGAACTTGCCTTTGGGTGAATGCAATTTCGCTTAGTTTTGCTCTGTTTCGAATCATTTAAGCCCAGAACGACCCGTTGAGACCCTTCTAAGTTTGGAAATGCATCATTGGGGGTAAAAAACCTCTAAATTGTAATTATTTAGGATTTTTTTATGATTTATTAATGTATTAACATGTTGATTAAAGTTTGGAGTAGCAACGGAAGCACTTCGGGCCATTCATACCGATATCACTCTTCACAGGGAAGTCGGTAACGATATAGATGACATCGTTAACATTGTTAACCCAAACGATGACTATGTTATGCATGTTTAGCCTAGATTTATGTTTCTAAATGATGTTATAGGTCACCCATGCGAAGAGAACTCAAGTTCTTGGATAACCGACCCAATAATATAACATCCGGCATTTTCACTAATAAAAATGACCAATATAGTTGAAAATAAAAATGAATAATTTTCATTGAATAAGAACTTCGATATCTTTGTTGTTTTTAACCCGACCACACGGGTCTTGCCAAAATCAAAACGAACATACTTGCAACTACCTGTGATGTGCCGTATTTGTGCTAACCATTGTGGATGCAGGTTGTTTAGGACAAATGTATGTTATGGTTTAATTTCCTTTGTGTATCACATTTATCAAATGTAATATTTGTTAGATATTGATGTATTCTAAGTGATTGTATCCCTTAGATTTCGATGTATTTAGGATATTTGTAAACCCCCAATCCCAATGATGTAATTATTCTCCCCGTTGAATAGGCGCATTTAATTTCCTAAGTGTTTACTTTCCGCAACTTACTTACCATTTTATGCATGTGTGATAAAAATGAACTGAAAGTATCTAGTTTAGTTCGAATATTATAAACATGGTTTCTCTCATAGTGTAATTTAACTCAAATGACGAAGAAATAGATAACTCATCCCGGGCTTGAATCTCTATTTAATGGTATGGATTAGGAAAATAGATCTAAGCTGTACAAAATTTTCTTGGAAGAGCAGATCCGGGTGGCGACTCTGAGTACCATAGGCTAGAGATTCTGATCTCGAGTCTATTAGGCTTTAAAATCACTTTTTCAAGCAACCATTTTACTCTGAGCAACGAATCCTTCGAGGTGTCGCTCCTTTCAAAAAAATCCCCATGCCCCATCTCATAGGGCCGGTGCCTCGCGGTGACCGTGTGAGTCCGGAATGTCGTGTGGTCACAGAGGTGACTCCGTTGGGGACATTGTTTTTATAAACATACAAGTTTAAAATATTTTGGATGAGTATTAAAAAGTCATCAAATGAGTTAATCCACATTTAAAATATCAAACGAAAGCATATGCATTAGATGGCTTAGCCTTTATGATTAGGGTGTCCTATTTACCGTGAATCTTGTGAAAGTATCATTTGCGACCCCATGGCGACCAAAGATACTTAGAGGGTGGATCACTTGTTGCTACATCGCATGTACCTCCCTCGTTTGCACCTATTTGGGGAGAGGCTTAGAGTGAATCTTAGTGCAACAAGAACCTTCTACATCAACAACCCATGACTAAACTCATACAAGGAAATTATACCAAAACAAATGCATCTCTTATGCAGGTTCGCTCCTTAATACCTTACGGTGTTAAGATAACCCAAGCCTAGATTTAGAAGCCTAACCCTTATGTGTGGGAGGTATAAGGTTGGAGGTGATGTGTCGAATATTATGTGCTATGTGTCCATTTCATCACCACGTTTATTTCATATAAAGCATCATGCTGACTCACGATTAGTTGTGCAGGCATGAATTATACACATACATGTCATTATCCCGACATCGTTTACCTAGAGTTAGAAAGATGCGTTGAGGCAGTGTCACCTAGGGTTAGGACCACGCATGGTTAAGATAATGCTTACTAAGCACTCAAACCTCTATCCTCTTAGAATCATGGACTTTTAAGCCTAGGGTATAACACACCGTTCTACCCAAACTTAAACCTAGAGTTAGAAAGACGCAATGAGATAGCGTCACCTAGGGTTAGGACCACCCATGGTTAAGATAGTGCTTATTAAGCACTCAAACCTCTGTCCACTTAGAATCATGGACTTCTAGCCTAGGGTATAACACACCATTCTACCCGAACTGCAACCTAGAGTTACAAAGATGAGATGAGACAACGTCAACTAGGGTTAGGACCACCCATGGTCAAGATAGTACTTACTAAGTACTCAAACCTCTATCTGCTTAGAATCATGGACTTCTAAGCCAAGGGTATAACACATTGTTCTACCCGAACTTGATCCTAGAATTAGAAGACACAATTAGATAGTGTCACCTAGGGTTAGGACCACCAATGATTAAGATAATGCTTACCAAGCACTCAAACCTCTGTCCGCTTAGAATCATGGACTTCTAATCATAGTATAACACACAGTTCTACCAGAACTTGAGCCTCGAACTAGAAGATGTGACATGACAGTATCACCTAGGGTTAAGACCACCATTGATTATGGTATTGCCTACTTGGCACTCAAACCTCTGTTTGCTTGGAATTATGAAATCTTAGCAAAAGGGTATGACACACCGTTCTACCTGAACTTGAACCTAGAAGATGCGACAAGACAGCGTTTCCAAGGGTTAGGACCACCTGTGGTTATAATAGTGCTTACTTGGCACTTGAACCTTTGTCCGTTTGGAGTCATGAGCCGTCGGGTTTAACATATCATTTTCCCCCGATATCACTTACATAGATTTAGAAAGATGCAATGAGACAATGTCACATAGGGAAGGATCACCCCTGGTTATAGCAGTGCCCGCTCGACACTCGAACCTCTATGTGTTTAAAGTTGTAAACCATAGGGCATAACACACTTTTTACCCAAACTTGAATTTGTCAAGAGCAAACCATGGTGATTAGTTATCAAAATCAAAAGCGCGTTATCGCTTAGATAATACGCGATCCCTTCTCATTTTCAGTCTGTTTGTTCCAAGCAGATTGGCAAACACAAATCATAACCTTAGCCTTTTACCACACGAGTATTACGACAATCAACCTATTTGTTCCAAATGGATTGGCAAACATGAGTCACACTTTTAACCAAGCCTATTACCACATGGGTATTATGGTAATCAACTTGTTTGTTCCAAGTGAATTGGCAAACACAAATCATAACCTCAGCATTTTTCCACACGGGTATTATGGCAATCAACCTATTTGTTCCAAATTGATTGGCTAACATGAGCCAAACTTTAAACCAAGCCTATTACCACATGTGTATTATGGCAATCAACTTGTTTATACCAAGCAGATTGGCAAATACAAATCATAACCTCAACCTTTTACCACACGGGTGTCAACCTGTTTGTTCTAAATAGATTGGCAAACATAAGTCACAATTTAAACCAAGCCTATTACCACACGGGTATTATGGCAATCAACTGGTTTTATTCTAAATGGATTGGTAGAACACGAGTTACACCTCAACCACAAGCTTACTACCACATGGGTATTACGGTAATTAGACTATTTATTCTAAATAGAGTGGCAAGCATAAGACACACTTAACCACACGGGTATTACAGAAGTTAACATGTTTTGTTCCAAATGGATTGGCAAAACATGAGTCACGCTTCAACCCCAAACCTACTACCACACAAGTAATTAGGCAATCGACCTATTTGTACCAAGTGGATTGACAAACACAACCCTTGACATCACATTGATATCACCTTAACCTCAAGCCCTCAACACACAGGTTGGGCCTTATTATCATTTGAGTTACATCTTTATTGCTAATGACTAACCCTATTTGTTTTAAATTGATTGACAAATATGAATTTTATCGCATTACGGCATATTAACCCTTTACAATATAGCCACGTCAAATGCATCTCATACATCAACATCAAACATGTTAAACATGAATTTCATATCTGATGAAGTTGTTCGATTGCATTTGCTTCAGTTAAGGTTTGGAAGAGGCTGACTTCCCGCCTCATCTAGATTCCCCCATCTTAGCTTGCCCAAAGAAATTTCCATCAAAGGGTATTCCACACACTGATTCCAGCAAAGACTCGAGTTAAGATTTGGTTTTGGGTTTAAGTTTAGATTTTTGTTTGAATTGAAGATCGATCTTTGGTTTAGGTCAAAGTTTTGAGATGACGGATCCTTAAGGTGGTCAAGGAACAGATGTGCAGATTTTGCATGAGGTGCCAATTATCCAACAAATCTCATTAAACACCGGCTCAGAAATGGCCAACGCTCTAAGCGCCATTCTCTATAGTGATCAATTTGCTCAAGTGCTACAGTTCCACCTTCATCCACATTAGCCAAAGAATTGTACTTTAGACTCTACTCCTAATACTCACCTATCATCAGGTTACCGAGTTGGGAATCATGCCAATACTTCCCAATTTGGTGCAGGAACCTCGCAACCCCAGTACCACCATGACCAAACAGGGTTAACGCTATCCCAAGCACTGAATCAATTTAGTCAAGGTTTGAGACTATTTGGTCAATTACAGACAGGTTAGACTTCGGGGGGTAATGATCATTTAGGCTTGAGGTAAGCTAATGCGTTCTGGGTTGCTCAATCCCTGAATCAATTTAATCAGGGGCAAGTTGGTCAACAATTGGTTGATTCAGGTTCGTTCCATCCGTGTTGGCATCACTCAACTTCATCTATAAGAAAAGCTAGACCTTCATCTAGTCTCATTCCGCCATGTCAAAGCTTTTCCTTGCAACTAGGGGTCCTTTAGAATTTGAGAGCCCCATCCTTTTTTATTGTGGGCTTAAACATTTTAACCCAACCACTTAAATATCCGACCATGGCCCAGGCACTATCTGCTCCAAACTTTATGGTCACTCCTAGGGGCACAAATGAGTACTAATATAAAAAGGTGATAATTGGAAAAGAAGACCCTCCGCATGTGGAGGATGAGGATGCTAATAATGTAATAGTTAGTATTTTAAACTCTTTCATGTTAACAAACTCTGTCAATGAGCCTTTTGAATCTTCGAATGCTTCGAACTTTTCTTGCTTGCTTGATATCCTTTCGGATGACATCACACATTCTTGTGAACATGAGCATAATTTTTTTTAGCATGCATGACACATCATCGCATGAAATTAATTTGGGTATTAATGAATCCCCTATAACAATTTTAAATGATTTGACTCTGGATGAAAAATGAGAAATAACATAGGTACTTAGACAACACGTGATAGCGTTTGCCTGGTCCTATGAAGACATGCTAGAGGTCGATAGAAAAATCGTCAAACACAAAATCTCCACTGACCATTAAGTCAGTCAAATAGAAGATGACACGATTGAGATAAAAATGGGCCGGAAGAGTCAAGATAGAGGCAACAAAGCATATCATAGCTAAGTTCCCCAAAGTAGTTAAACACCCGACAGGTTGGCCAACATGATGCAAGTGCTGAAGATACAAAGAAGGAGATAAGCATTTCAATGTGTCATCGAATTCATCACAAGGTTAATCACTATTTGTAGGCCGATCATCACACTATTGAAGAAGTACCAATAGACAATGCATGTTTGCGTTCGATGGAATCAAGCTATGTCTAATGTAGGTTTTGAAGCCTTCCATCCCCAACAAATCACTCATTCCTTATTTAGCTATAAAGAAATCAGGGAGAACAATTGAAAAGGTGAATATCAAGCATCATTGCTCATTGCCGTGTATACCTCAAGCCAACATAGCGACAAGAGCAGCCAACAAATTAAACAGAAAATGCTAAACGAAGAAGCTGTTAAAGAAATGAATCCACCAAGATAGGTTCAAACGTTATCACATCTAGGTGAAAGAAATAAATCAGGTAAAAAGCAGTACAAAACAAAAGTAATTAGCCTGTTAATTAGCACTTTTCTAGTTGAGCAAAAATTAGGGCATCTTTTCAAAATAGAAAAAGAATAATCCATTGAGTTGAAAACCAGAAAAGGGCGGCTTAGGCAAAACTTAGGACATCGAGAGAAAAGTAAACACATTGAATAGAAAACTTGAAAGGGCTAGTTAATGGTAGGAGTCAAATCATTTGAAACATTCATACCTCTATTAAGTTCATCAATGAATTGTCATTCTTATTTAATCTTTATGCGTATGTTTATCTTGATTGTTTGCATGCCAACGGTAGAATATCGCAAGTAAGCATCCTATCACATCATGGTTCAATAAAAACAAAAAAAATAAAAATAAGAAAAAAAAGAAAAGATAAGTCTGCTAGATTGAAAACCTGAAAGGGCGGTCCAGGCAAAAATTAAGACAAGGTTCGATAGATTGAAAACCTGTAAGGGTGGTTTATGCAAAAATTAGAACCAAATAAATATCAAATGCATCATCTTCTCCTCGGAATGGCGCAAGGAACAATCTATCTCTTCTAGATATTACTATGAATATCTTCAGACTTCCCTCGCAGAGAGGATTGCCACAACAAAAGCTTCCAAGCTATCATTATCATCTTCAAAGTGAGTATCGCCAACATGGTTCGAGATCAACATTAACATCATTGGCACCATACCAAAGAAGGAAACGAGTGTAAAAAAGTCAATGACTCATCCAATTCCTCTTCAAACTAAATTAAGGCTTTTAACTTGACTCTGATTCATCCATAAAATCGAACTTCAACTCGGACCCATATCCATCATCACTCTGAAGGAGTCATGCCTACGAAACTTGACCATTAAGAGTAAAGCAAGAATGGAATGCCCAATGGATGAATACATGGGGCAATCTTGCACCATCATAGGAAGATATCAACTTGAAAATCTCCAAAAGGCTCCTCATGTAATCAAGCATCTATTATCAACAATGCCAAGTGCTCCAAAGCCAACGACACTTGCAATAGACAAATATACATCATATGATAAATGTTGTTCATGCATAAAGTCACTCATACATGCATACATATCATGTCACTTACAGGTGAAGGTGACGTTAAATCGAGGTAATGCCATTCCAACGAGAAAAACACTCTACCTACACATGAGGAAACTACATGTATCAAGAAGATGTTTGAGCAGCACATCATCAAAATTGAGAATGGCAATGGCCCAACTCAAGTCATTTCAACTTTCGTCAAATTCAAGCCTACCTAGGCCTCTTTCAAGTAGCACTACATCATCACAAAAGCCTCCAAAAACAATGGAGCGGCCATCAGGACATCCCCAAAAATCTTAAACTCAAATTCCCAGGTTTATCATGGGCCTGAAGAAAAATTTCTTAGAATCCTCATGTTTTAATTCTTGATTGAAGGGGCAAATATTTTTGCTTTCAACAATCTTAATCAAGGAATTAAAACATATGTCACAAGTATCTACTAATAAAATTCCTCATTCTTGTAGGTACCCCTTCAACTCACAAGGGACATCCAATTTAGATCGCAACAGCAACCATCCCCTAGCGGATTTTGATGAAGACTTACCACAGTCAACGTATCATCAAAGGCATGGAGCACAAGGCTTTCATCCTTTCCCCAATAGTTCAGAGGGTCATAATCAACCTAGAGGTCAACTCATAAGGGGCATACAATTTAGACTGCAATGGTAAACCATCCCATAGTGAATTTTGATGAAGACTTACTATTGTTGATGTATCATCAAAGGCATAGAGCACACGACTTTCATCCTTTCCCCAGCAGTTTTGAGGGTCATAGTCAACCCAGAGGTCAACTCACAAGGGGAATACAATTCAGACCGCTACGGTCAACCATCCCACAGTAGATTTCGACGAAGACTTATCACAGTCGACGTATCATTAAAGGCATGGAGCACGTGGCTTTCATCCTTTTCCCAGTAGTTCTGAGGGTCACAATCAACCCAGAGGTCAACTCACAAGGGGCATACATTTCAGACCGCAATAGTTGACCATCCCATAGAGGATTTCGACAAAGACTTACCAAAGTCAATGTATCATCAAAGGCATAGAGCACACGGCTTTCATCTTTTCCCCAACAGTTCCTATGGTCACATTCAACCCACGATCAACTCACATGGGGCATCCACCGTAGACTTTCTACAATCCTCATACCCTTTGGGACTTTCTACAGTCCATATCTCCTTTCATACTTTTTACAATAAACGGACTTTCTACAGTCCAAATCTTCTTTAAACTTTTTACAGTCACCGGACTTTCTATAGTCTGCATTCCTTTTTAAACTTTTTACAATCAATGAACTTTCTACAGTTCACATTCCTTTTTAAAATTTTTACAGTTAACGGACTTTCTACAGTCTAAATCTACTTCAGTCTTTTTATAGTCAACGGACTTTCTACAGTTCACATTCTTTTTTAGACTTTTTGCAGTTAACGAACTTTCTACAATCCTCTTTCCTTCCTACTTTTTCTAGTCAAATGAAGTTTCTATAGTTCTCAAATTTCTAAATTTTTACAGTCAACAAACTTTCTACAGTTCATAATCTTCTGACTTTAGTCGGTGAACTTCCTACAATTCACAATTCTCTTACTTTTTATAGTCAAGGAACTTTCTACAGTTCGTAATCTTTTGACTTTCTACAATCGGTGAACTTTCTACAGTTCATAATTCTATGACTTTTTACAAGCAAACGAACTTTCTACAATTCATAAATTTCCAACTTTTTACACTCAACGAACTTTCTACTATTCGCAACTCTCTGACTTTTTTACAATCAACGAACTTTATACAATTCATAATCTTCTGACTTTTTATAGTAAAATGAACTCTCTACATTTCACATCTTTTCTTACTTTTTACAGTCAATGAACTTTCTATAGTTCACATCTTATCTCAACCTTTTTCTATCAATGGATTTTCTACAATCCACATCATCAGTCAGCTTATCATAGCCTGTGAATAGGATTCTTAACTAGGAGGATGGAGGCACACAATCAACATTCTCTCCCCAACGGTTCCAACGGTATCAACCAGCCGAAGGTCAACCTTCATGGGGTAATCATTGCTAAGCAGGCAATTCAAAAGGGGCATCAAGAGACTAATCCCTGAAAGATATAACACCAAGATGAAATCTTCTAGCCATCATCCCCAAAGAGTGCCAACCTCGACCGGGCAGGTATTATCTCTAAACCCTGCTGCTCTTTCAATTGTGTGACCATATTGATCTCATATCAGTAGTAATCCAACAAGGGTCAGCCTGTGAGCATGGGAATTCTACTCTCGACTCACGAGTTTGATAATGAAGTTGTAATTTTTTAGCTTGTTAGCTTTTCTTTTTTCATAGGGTCTTGAATTCATCTAGAGGAAGCTTGCTTTGTTTCTTTGGGCTCTAACCCTTTTTTAGGCAAATTCAGCATAAAAATCACAAGAAGCCATTGTCAATGTCGGTACCGACATCGTAATGTCGATACCGATATTGCCAATGTCGGTAACGACATCACAATGTTGGTAATGACATCGCAATGTCGGTAATGACATCGCAATGTCGGTAAAGACATCGCAATGTCGGTAAAGACATCGCTAATGTTGTTAACGATATCGCAATGTTGTTAATGACTTCTGCTTTATAGGTAGACAAAAAAAAAGAAATTTCTACATTATTTAGTCAAAAGACCCATCTTTACCCAAAAATTTCGGGTTATCCTCACTTTAAAACCTGACAAGATAATGCCAACCCACTTGGTCATGAATGGTGGGAAGAAAATGATGAAAAAGACAAAAGCAAGTGGGATTTTGGATTGAAGGTGTGAGCGGGCGACACGGAGCGAAGGGCCGAGAGCACACGGGGTTCATAGGCGCGGTCCACCGGGGTGTTTTGAAAAAGAGAATAAAAGGCATTGGGTCTGGGACCAAAAAAAAAGGTTAAAAAGAGAAAAAGATGAAAACGTTTAAGATCGGTTCGAACCCGAATCCGCCGTCTCTCAGTGTGGAGTCGCCACCTGGATTAGCTCTTTCCAGGAATTAGAGTCCTGTGAGGCTTACGTCCGGGGGACGGCCCACCAAGACACAGAGATTCGGGTCCGGGATAAGTTGCTTATTTCTTAAGTGATCACAATATATTACATCTATAGAAAACTGTTTTCTTTTAATTGTGCATATTCGCACTTATGTCATTTTTGGAGTTAAATGCATGATTCACGTATTGCGAAATATAAACCATCCACAAAGCGAAAAAAAAGAAACCATCCACAAAAAACTGTAAATAAATGCGGAAAATAAATGCGGAAAATAAAATTACAAGGCTTTAAAAATCGGGGATGCAACCGCCCGCTAACCTATTAATTACATTTCCCGAAAATTGAAATTGCGATACCCGAAGGAAAATTAAAAAATCCTAAACATACATCTAATCCTAATCTACCTGCATCCACAAAGGTTAGCACAGGGGATAACACGTATG
>CATIWQ010358177.1:0-45131 GCA_949673415.1 Euphorbia schlechtendalii
TGTATGAAAGATTAGAGAAGATAAAAGTATATAGATTTTCCCTACGAACAAGTATAGCAAAGAAAACATGCAAGGTCATCAAAGATATTACGTTCACTAGATTAATTTAACAAACTCGATTCTAGACACTCAGATATTCAATTATTCACCGCAGAGGAAGATATGAAATGACTTTTCTAAATCTAGTGCAAACGAATTAAGATGATTATATAAACGTGGATAACAATATTACTATGCTTAGTATGGGTCGCTCTCAGATAGCCATATTTAGCAAGTTACCATTCCAAAAATGTTGGCTCACTAAACAACGTTATAATCACAGATCCAGTGACTATACACAATCTCGTTAACCCCAAAACTACTCTTAAAGTTAACTCAAAAGCATATAACTTGATTAATATAAAAGACTCAACACAAAATACACATTATGAAACATAGACATATCCTAAACTTCGAAATAGAAAGTATAAGTAGAAAGCAAAACAAAGTTGTAAGGTATGGAAGTGAAAGCTAAAGTGGATCAAACCGTATCCACTCTTTAATGGGAGTCATCAATTCCCGCAATTCCTGCATCTGCTTTAAATTCTATCTCGACTCATACAGAACCTCCGCTACGATGCTATTCTTTGTCAATATCGAATAAATGAATGTTAAAGAATGAAAACTTTTATTGATAAGTGATTTGCAATTACACTTATACAACAATCGCTCGAATATGTAGATAAATCTAGTGATCGAAATAAGGATTCGAATCACTTATACATTTTCTCGCTAACACTTATGAACATTGCAAAAACTAAATAGTTTTTACTCTCTATCTATGCATACGCGTGCACTATAACACATACATAGTCACTCACAATCCATGCCACCAAATTGGTGAAGTTTGGAGCCCTATTTATAGAGTATGAAGGGTTGCGTCTATCCATACGAAGAGTTGTGTCCATTGGTGAAAGATTGCATCACTTCATTGTGATTGGTTTAGAAGCTTTAATCTTCTCCATAATGGATAGGCACCTTTTCATGATTGGTTGACTTCCAAAAGGTGTCTTTTAGTTTGGTAATTGATGGCGATTGATCGTTCTTATCTGGCGGTTGGTAGTTAAGAAGATTTGACCAAAAAAACCATCCAGGTCACCACCACATTATACATGTCGCGACTGTGAATATTTGTTTGGTAATTTTCTTTTCTGAAGAATACTAAGTCGCGACCGCTAGTGGTTGTCATGACCATGAAATGTGTTTTTCTTTAGAATTCTCCTTGTAACTTTACCGATCTTTGACAGCTTCGATCCTAAGCCAAATCTTTAAGTTCCACGTATCTTTTTGCACCTTTTTTCACTCTTTGTACATAGAATTCCACTTTAGATCATTTTAATCCCAAGATTTACCTAGTATCTGCATTTGCACAAAAAACAACTACATACCACGTGAAATCTTTTATATGAAGTATAAAAATGACTTAAACTATAGTGTTTAGCTTATAAAATTAAAATGATAATAAGTGTAATTATATACTTCTCAATATAAAAGTCTATGTTATAGTAAAGTATCTTAACGAGATATTTCATAAACAACATTATCAAGAGAGATTATTGATCACTAAGGAATTTTAATCCTAAAAGATGGATAGTATAATCTCTATGAATACTGATGTATAGAATATGGGGAAACTCACTAACAGTTTGGTTCATATTAGTGTACTAGTATGAGAGTTCATAGTTAAAACTATCTTGGACTTTCTACTCGAATCTTATAACTTATTCATGATGGCTCACATGCCATAGATGAGTATGACTGCAGTAAGCTAAAATAGTTTCTTTAGCTAGCCCAGGATTCGGTTGATGGGACTCACCTAGAGTTGATGATGAACGTGTCAGCATAAGGGTATAGATGAGATATTGATAGTCAAGGGTCTCATGACTAAATGAAAGTTAAGTCTGTACTACGTCTAATGGACATCAATATCAAATGCAAGTGTCTTGGAAACAACATAAGAGCATGTCCTTAAACATTTAGGAGATTTCATGAAGAGCATTAAGTTTTCTCCATAAAAGTATTTATTATAGATGTAAGTATCTCTCTTCAACATTTGAAGTAATATTTACTTGATGTTTTCTAGCATTGATAATGCATAGGAACTTAAGATGAGAGATGATTGGGATCCCAAGAGATGAATTCTAATATCATAAATGGAGTTCTTGTAATGATCATTAAGATTAAAGAATATCACTTTAGGATAGATAGCCGATAAATTATTTTGATTCTAAAGTATTCACTTTGAGTGATAACTTATTTCTATTTCAGTCTAGGATACTTCTAGATATCGAGATATTCATTGATAATGAAAAGAACTGAAATATCTGAGAATTTTTATTCCTAAACTTAAAAGTTTTGAATTGTTCATCCTTGAGTATCAAAATGAATTTAATCTATAACATAAATACAAATTAGATAAACATGAGATGCTTGATCTAGTCTATATCTAAAAGTTATTTAAGTTGAGTTAATAAGAAGCATATGGATAAGTTTTCTACACAAAAAGCCTAGGATCACTTGACCATGTGAGTTCTTTGTATACTTGGTGAAGTAACGTAGAGGTTATTCAACAAACTTGTAAACGTGGTAATAGCCTAGCAAGATTGGGATACAGTGGGAGCATGCGTAGGCCTTATGAGTATATGCTTGTTAACGAAGTTGTTGGACTAACAACTAGCATGATGGACCCAAAACACAATGAGAGTATATATAAGTTCAGAAGCATGATAGCTGGAAATAGGTAGATTTCTCAAGTACTCTAAGGGATGAATTTCATTTAGCATGGATAATGAGATTAGATTCATGGACCTTGAGTCAAAGACTTTAAAAATAAAGTAGAGAAATAAATATGTTATAATATCAAGGCTTTTGGTTTAACCAAGAAACAAAGTATATTAAAACCTAGTTTGAGGCAAATCTATAGTGTTACATTTAATCAGGGATGTTGAGACCTATAAGGTGGATTGAATCAGTTTATACCTAAAGGCTAGATGTTATCTAGTTCTATTAAGATTGCTGAAAATTGTATAATGAGCTTAGAGCTTTGTACAATGTATTTTTTAATTCTGCAATAGAAATTGAGCACGTAGTAGCATGTTGTGCTACAATAGCAGGTGTTTGGACTAGGAATTCCATTAGTAAGTTAGCATGGATGGACCCTAGACAAACTATTTTTCTGCAACAATGAGGGGGGCTAATGTACAAGCTAAAGAAACCCGGTCACTAAGTTTGAACACGTATTCAGTGTGTCATATGACATGTCATTACATGGGGTTGACACGAGAACATTGTCATTAATTATCTAACAAAAAGTCCCTCATTGATAGAGCTTATAGGGTTGGGTCAGATATATAAATATTAGGGCAATGCCTACTATGAACTAGTTGAGGTAAGACAATGTTACAAATGTTGGTGTGCCCAAGTTCTTAGGAATTAGTTCAACATTATGCATGATATTTTGTACATAATTATAATGTCACTTTATAAATGTAATAATATATTGCATTCATATATTCTGCTATAATATGAGTAAAGTATCCATTTGATTCATAATCATAAATTTTCCAAGTCTTTTTTAATCATGGGAATGAATAAAAAGAAAGGCTTGTATATTGGATGATCTATAGCAATGTAATTGCTATGTGGCTTGGTAAAGTAGATCATGAACATTGGCACATGTTGAAGATATAGGGCTAGACTGATCTACATAGCAAAGTCACATGATTGTATATCATAGATAATTTGTTGAGTAGGTCTCAACTATCCTTAGTTATGCTAAATTTTATTACTAATGTATCCTTAAATATTGGATTACAAGTACGTTATGCTCAGTATATTTCATGACCACATTAATAGTAGTGTTAAAGTGATAGAATTGCCATTCGGTTTATTAAATCGAAATGAATCACCAGTCACTTGATGAATAAAAGTGATAAGGATATCTAATAAATCGTTGACTTATTATATCATTTTATTCTAGATCAAAAAATACGATGAAATGCATAAGAGGGTGACGAAACCATGCCTCTTGTATCATATTGATGTCAGTGCCCAGAACTTTATGAAACAACTACTAGGTTCAGTATCTTTAATAGATGATTGTACTCTATCCCAATTAGGGGCTATAATTGTTTGCTAGAATCCGCTTATAGTCTTTGGGTGAATACTAATGCCAACATATGGACAGACCCAAAGAATCGTGTGCTTAGAACTGCTGATCTAAGATTCTTTGCACATGCAATGTTATAAGATTGGATGGAGAATTGATTATTAATTAATTGACATATTAAGTCAATGTAATTGAATAATCTATATAACTCCAAGAAATTAATTTAGTTATTAGTATAATATAATGTATTTATTATTATATATAAAATTAAATTAAATTGATTAAATTGTATTTAGATTTGGTACTTATCGAATTAATACTACATCACATATCAGATCTGCCAACGTCGAAAAAGTGTCGTGTAAAAGCAAAAATGTATTGGACCTAGGAGAAATACCTACACTTTTCCAAAAAAAGAGTCAGGAAATGAAATGTGACCATAGCTCCCTAAATCGACACATTTGATCATTTTTTACCACATGATAAAAAAATGTTTGCATAGAACCCTATGATAACATTTCATTGTCTTTTAACCACATTTTTTAATGCATCTGGAAATAACACTTTCACTTGATATGGTGAAACTTTTGCTATAAATGCCAATCCTTTTCATTAATAAATTTTTTCTTTTAGCCAACATTTTTCTTGTAAATAACAACATATTCAAACTGTTCACTTTTTTTTTGTTTTACCAACACTTTTATAGATTAGACAACATGCTACACTTTATTCTACATTTGTATATATATATCATAATATTGCAATCTTGTTAAATCAAAATATAATTCATTAAATAACAATCATGTTTCTTAATTCAGTAACAAAAATTAGTAATATCCATAAATTATTAATTATAACATTACATAATATTCATGTTTCATAATTCAATACCCAGAAATTCTTTCAACGAATTTTACCTTTACTTTTTTTGGCACTGAATGCCTACCAACAAGCCAAGAAGCTCCATGCGATGCCTCACCATTCAGAATTTGTTCTACAATCTCACTTTGTGCACTAGATGCACACATTTCTTGAATTGCATTTTATGAAACAAAGAAATCACCAAAATAGTGCATAAAAAATCACCAAACATTTCAATAGAAAAAAGCAAGAACATCCAGTGAACCTCAAAATACATAACAAATAGGTGCAAATGAATAATACATATTATGCAATAAAGGAAAGAATGTCATTAAATGTAAGCACAAGGATTTGATGAAGAAAATATGTTTTTACTAATATGTTTTTATGGACTGAGAACACTGAAGTAGGAGTCCTGATATAAGCTCCTCTTTTGTCATCTCTGTGGCAAACAGCAAGTTGCAGAAAGCACTTGATTTTAGAAGCTTTGACCTTATTTAACTAGTTCAAAGCAGAAAACCACATACCATCATTCTTTCAAAGCAAAAACTTATATTCTAAAATATCCAATAAGTAACTTACAGCATGCAATTAATAAATAAAAGATTCAGTGACTCACTTGTGCTAAAAGAACCATATAAGATTCAATGACTCAGTTGTTTAAATTAACAAAAATAGAAAAGTAGAAAACAATTTCCAACCAAATGACTCAACTCCAACCATTAAGTACTAGCAATACAAATTAAAAACCATGAATAAATGAAATTGCCAAAAACAAAAGTCTCTAAGTAATTTACCATTTTATTACAGCTTTCGTCTAGCATTACAGCTTTCTTATGTCAAGAGAACCATCAGTAGCACACAAAAAAATAAGATTATTATCTTATTTGTGCTAAGTTTTGATCAGTGTCTAAAAGCCGAAAAGGAGAATAATGAAAATAATATATAATAATCCATGTACATTTACTGTCAATTAACCACTTAACCAATTAAATGATGAGCCTTTTGTTAGGAATCTTAGAACTCACCAGGAACTGCAGCAAGATTATATAAAAATCATATGAAAACATCCATGTTAAATAAACAAAATTAAGTGAGTGGGTTGCTGGGTGCCTATAATGGGAAATGCAAGTGAATAGCATAAAATGATATGAGGTCCTCCATGTTAAGTATTCAAAACTTATTGGACAATGGTTAATAAAATTAGTATTAACAATTTAATCCATACTTACATCAGAGTCCAAGTGATGCGAGTATGAGTTCTCTCCTTTCATACTGCTTCCAATAGCCAAAACACCAGGTGAGTGAAGCTGAAAGGAAGACATTCTTAATTAATACAAAAGTACAGTCTCATGTGTAGTAACAATATATTTCGCATCCAATCATGAGAAGCCGGAATCAAATTACCTAATGAGAAAACATATTTTCATAAATTTCCATTACCAAAGATAGTGTAGAAAACTAATTAACTAAAATTTAGGTATAATCTTATTTTAGAAAGTATAAGAAATTAACGTGTCTTGGCATAAGTGAGAAGATTAAGTACCTGATTGAAGAGAGTGGCAGCTTGGCAAGTATCCACCATTATCAGTAATTCCTTAAACCTAATTACAACAACACATTAACCAATGTTAATTTATGATCCTAGAGAAATTTGTGAATTATCAATTTTTAAATATATATATTTAAATTCATCAATGTTCAATAACCAAATATTAGTGTAGACAAATTCATTCCACTGATAAAATATATACAGCTTCGTGATGACAGTTTGAGCAAGTAAAATTTCAGAGCTAGAAATCATAGTAGCATCAGCATTCAGCAAACGGTTTCATTTATGTGGATGATGACCCAAAAATGTTCTTCAAAAGGTAGGATTTATAAGCACAAATTTGAAAGTAATCTAACCTTCCCTTTTCCTTCATTTGTTTAACAGCATCAGCTAAATCATGACTTTGGAGCTCTTCAGAGTCCTGAAACTTTAAGAACTCGTCTCCTCCATGTCCTGTCATGTATAGGAGAATGTGACTGCCTTCATCGCTCAGAAGGCGCTTTGATCTTGGAACAACAGCTTCATGGTGCCCAGTCAATCCTCGTAAAAAATTTTCCACAGTTACTTCATAACCTCTATAATCTACCTGAATGAATGGAGTAGAACATTATAAGTATCCAATATGCAGAGTTGCAGACTACTGGTCTCAAAAACCTTATCATCTATTTTGAAGCAATAAAATGCTCCCTTTTCTAATATACTCAGATGCAATCAGAAGTCAGTGCAATTCAGCCGGATAATCTTTGCGTACTATTTCAATTAATTGAGAAACTAAGAAATTAAAAGTACAGCTAGTTATTTAAATAACCAAAATGCAAATAATAAACCTAGAGCAAAAAGAACATAAACAATAGGCAACTTTCAATCATTATCATACATAGAAAATTATATAAATCAAACTTCTCAAGCATGTCAATTGGCAGGATTGCACACATTACTTCTAAAATCTTGTATATTAAATTAGTAAGAACATATTTAACAATTAAAAGGTTTATCATTTATGGTTTTTCAAGAGAAAGAACCTGGTCACAGAGTTCTCTGATGTTCTTCAAATTGACTTCACTGAATTCGGTATCCATGGATATCAAGGATGACGCCTTCAATTTACATATTCCCTAAATAGACATAAATTAAAATAAATTTCCTTTCTAGGAAGAAATTGAATGCAATACCTGAAACTCATCGATCAAAATTGAAAAAGTAAATCCACAAATTAACCTAAATAAGCAAAAACGTTGCCAGCCTCTCAAGATTATTGAAACATAAGCAACTTTCTTTTCTTTGAAAGTCAAGTTGGCAGCTCTACGGAATATGGGTTTTTGGATTTTCTTGGAGTTTTCTCAATTGTTCTTCATCTATATGGTTAGTACCGGTCCCAGTTCGAGAGGAATTCATATACCTGAAATTGGAGAACTTTCACTTGAGAGCTTATGACATCCGTCTCTTAAAGAGACTTATCAAGTAAGTTATTATTTGATGTATATGTTATCTTGAAACCCTATCAATGATTCTTGAAAAGATTCTATTCGAATTCGAGAAAATTTTAACTGGTAATTCCTCCAACACGGTTGTGTTTTCGATGAAAATTTCATTCACTTAACACACTTGGACAGAGCGGGATGAATATCCTAAACTTGTCTCTAGGTTATTTTTTTGTTCTTTTAAATCTACTTTACTAAGAATGATGACTTTAGCTAGAATGAAGAAATGCGAACAGGGCAAAAACTCACAAATTGAGCTAATTTTCAGTTTGGCAGACTCAACTGAATAAGAATACTCAGCAAAGCTAATGATAAGTGTATAATTACACTTATTATCTTGATATGTTTACTCATAAAATGATATGGTTTAGAGTCATTTTATACTTCATATAAAAGATTTCTCATGTTATGCAGTTGTTTTTTATGCAAGTGCGGAAACTAGGTGAATCTTGGGAGTGAAATGATTAAAGATGGAATTCTATGCAAAAAGAGTGAAAAATGTGTAAAAAGATGTGTGGAATGCAAGGAATTGGCTTAAGATCGAAGTTGTCAAAGATCGGTAAAGTTGCAAAGAAGAATCATGAAGAAAAGCATAAGTCACAGCCATGTCATGATCATGATCATGATTTCTCTTCGCGATTGGCCAAATCACGCTCGCGACTACCTATCACTATCACGAATTATCAGTCTTCACAAGCAGTCAGTTATCAACTCACATTCATGATCGTGACCTATATGTCACGCTCGTGAATCGGTACGGGTTTAACTCTTCTCAACTTCCAACCGCCAGATAAGAATGATCAATCGCCATCAACTATCAGACGAAAAGACACCTCTTGGAGACAATGAACCATGAAAAGGTTCCTTTCAATTGAAGATAAGGATGAAATCTTACATCCAATCACATGAAGATGATGCAACCTTTCACCAATGAACATGATTGTTCATTTGGATAAACACAACCTATCACACTCTATAAATAGAGGTTTAAATCAACCAATTTCATGCAATGTATGGTGGTGAAAATCAACAGAGCATATGATACATGATAGAGAGTAAAAGTTATATGGATTTCACTAGTTCAAAGTGTTAGAGAGAAAAATGTATAAGTGATTCTATTCTTGTTTCAATAACTAGATTTCTCCACAAATTCGAGCGATTGTTGTATGAGTGTAATTGCAAAGCACTTATCAATAAAAGTTTCTGTTGTTCAACATTCATTTGTTCAATATTCACAAAGAATAGCATCCTAGCAGAGGTTCTGTACTAGTCGAGACCGAATTCAAAGTAGACGCAGGAATTGCGGGAATTGACGACTCCCATTAAAGAGTGGATATGGTTTGATCAACTTTAGCTTTCACTTGCATACCTTACAACTTTACTTTGTTTTCTACTTATACTTTCTAATTCAAAGTTTATGATATGTCAATGTGTCATAATGAGTATTTTATCTTGCGTCACTTATATCAATAAAGCTATATGCTTTTGAGTTGGCTTTAAAAGTAGTTTTGGGGTTAACAAGATTGTGTATAATCACTGGATCTGTTATTATAACGTTGTTTAGTGAGCCAACATTTTTGGAGTGGTAACTTGCTAAATATAGCTATGTGAGAGTGACCCGTACTAAGCATAGTATTATTGTTGTCCATGTTTTTAGAAGTGTCATAATTCGTTTACCCTAGATTTAGAAAAGTCATTTCATGTGTTGTTCTGTGGTGAATTATAGGATATTTGGGCATCTAGAACCGAGTTTGTTGAAGTTATCTAGTGCGTAAAACATTCTTGATTACTTTGCATATTTTACTCTACTATACTTGTTCTTGGGGAATAATTATATGCTTTGCATCTAATCTGTTCATGCATCTGTCCATTCATCAGTCTACCATTCAAACCCTTAACTTATTTTCTTTTCTTTTGTTCCGTAACTCTAGTTGATCCTTAGAACCGAATTCTTTCCCTACGGGATCGATATCTTTTTAAAACTACATTGTAACTGTATACTTGCAGTTATCATCATTTTTCTATTTGATAAGCGGTACTGACAACACCTGTTCATATTTAGAACTTTTATATTATAAGTAGAAAAGTGGTGAACATGTTTTTAGCGTCGTTGCTGGGGAAGGCAAGTGCGTCCTAGAGATCAAGTTACCGGGGAAGGTAAGTGCGTTTTGAAGATCAAATACTGGAAGAGTACGGTACATTTTTTAACTATATCTATTTATTTCATTCCTGAACTATATAATTTGTCTATCCTAACTTGGATGTGAAAAAAGAATATGAAATAATCATCTTGGAGGTGATAATTTATATTATTACATCTAAATTCTCGAAAAATAGAAGATTTTCTTCTATTTTGCCTATTCGCGTTCGTGAATCCATATCGCGCTTGTGAATTCCTAGACAAAACTTTATATTTCTCAATTCTTGTAAGTCACGATCGCAAAAAACAATCATGATCGCGACTTGTGCGAAAACTACAACAGTTTAGCAGTTATTCGATAGTTATTCTTCCAAATTCTATAAATTGATGTGCGAATGAACATCATTTTTCATTTCTGGAAATATGAATTTCTTATCTTTTCAATCAACAATTTATTTCCAAATCTAAAACCAATCTATTCTTTCAAACTCTTTCAATTCAATATGGTTCTAACAAGGAAATCCAATCTGGTTCCTCCCTTAAACCTTCGAGAATGGTATGAGGCACCATTTCCAATATACTCTCATGATGAAGGAGATTACTATGAGATGATCAAGAATGCTAAATTCAAGAGTTCGTACACTATTAATAGGAATAATTTCATTAGTCTTGGGGTATATGATAGAGTGATGCACTATCTCGGAGTTCTTAACTTCATCATTTATTCGAACATGTGCCTGGGAAATAATGTTGAGAACTGTATGGAGATGTTAGTAATGCTGGAATGGAAGAACAACAAAAAGGATTGCCTGGTTTATCATCATCAAGGAAAGGAGTACAAGTTGACAAGGAAGGCGCTTAACAAGTATATGGGATTTCCAATGGACTACTACAACAAAATGCCACCTGGATGGAATCCATTACCAAAATGGAACCGCCTGACCGGCCAAATTGAGTTCAAATAATTATCTGCCTATAGCTGGTGGATTCGTGATCCTTGTTTGCTCGCCTTGCACTTTTACTTAAGTGGTGCATTGTTTGGTAAGTCAACTTTTGATATTGTCATTCCTGAAGAATTATTTGTAATAGAAGCAATTTGGATTGGTGTGCCTATTGATGTTTCGGGAATAATGAAGGAGACACTTATGTCTGCAGCCCAAAATCTCGAAGTAATAGAATATGGGTGTCATAAAATGGTGATTCTGTTGGGATAAATTAGATGAATGCCTTATTCCACAGAGGTCTTTATTGATGAAGATGAAATTTGGGAATTGACCACGAATGTATTCTTTAAGTATGGATTTTTGGAAAAGTGCATAGGAGAGATAGGATCACTCATGATAGGAAATCATGGGAGGATAGAACGGAGGCAGATAAAAGAAGAGAGAGAGAAAAAGTAAGGGAAGAAGAGCGTAAAGCAACCAACCTTCAGGGAAAGTTTAACGAACTTATGGAAGCGTAAATTTTGATTCATAAGAAAATCGACGAAACTCATACGATGATGTTTGACGTTGAGCGAGATTTACGGGAATCTTATTACAAGATTGACTATTTGATCGAATCGATCCCCTCCGAATGATTATCTGCTTTCCATTTAGGTTTAGGATTTGTACAGTTTGTTTGTTTGTTAGTTGTTTGTTTTTGTGTGTTTAATTTCATTTTTTATTTCTAGTTAAATCTCTCACAATGAGGACATTGTGTTCTCTAGTGTGGGGGGCATTTGTATAAATTCTGAAAATTAAAAAAATTGAAGAATGAAAAGTTTTTCTTGATTATATGCTGTTTATACTTTATCCATACCTATACTATACTAACATATGTTCCAATGTTATTGTGAGTGTTAGTTATTACAAGTTCGATGTTGGTGAATATTTTGAACAAAATTTTTATTTCGAGTATGAGTGCAAGTTGAGAGTGTGTGCGCTTTAGTAAATTGGCACAAAATTTAGCATTGGCAAGGATGAGTGGTGAGTGACATTCAATAGCAACATTCCAAGTAAGTTTTGATATAATTTCAATGCAACATGAATTAGTATAAGTTATATAAGTTTAGTTTAATGCTACAGATAAGTTTTGAGTGGAGTAATATCTAGTAGTGTTCTTACTATGAGTTATATATGTTATTCTCGAATACATCTTATAAGTATTGAGTGTGTCTAAAGTGTAGGGAAACTATAGCCATAATACTTTGAAAGTGATCAATATAGGATGAGGGTATTAAGAGAGAAAAATCAAAAGAAAGAGATGATAACCAATGAGTTATGCAAAAGGTGAGGAATGGTACGGAGCAGAAACTGCAACCATTCAATGAATGAAAAAAGAAAAGTAGCATAGCATGAAAAATGGGTGCAAAGTACAAATCTGTACTTCAAAAATATATGCTCAAAAGAAAAAAAATGAGAGAAAGTGGTATGGATCATAAAATGCAACCACTAAAAAAAGGGGAGAGTGGTATGGAGTATAAAATGCAACCACTAAGAGTGTTTAGCATCCTAGGTTACCGAAAAATGCCTTAAGATCAAATTTTTTCAAAGTGTGCTTCCTTTGTGCTTTATACTTTATACTATACTTAAGAGAAGGAAATATTCGAGTGGGCATATAATGCTTATAGGAAGACGCAATTTGGTTGGCCCTCCATTAAGAGCAAAGGTATGCAACTATACTATATAAATTGCACATTACTAATTAGTGAGAAATTTCATATACTTTACTTGAACCTTATGCAACGTGGGAATGTGGTACTCACTACAATAGTCCTTCGCCAAATGAGTTACGAACTTGAATTACTATTTTATACACTTCTATTGTGTTTACCTTGAGGACAAGGTAAAAGTTAAGCGTGGGGGTGTGATAAGTGTATAATTACACTTATTATCTTGATATGTTTAGGATATGGTTTAGAGTCATTTTATACTTCATACAAAAGATTTCACATGGTATGTAGTTGTTTTTTATGCAAGTGCAGAAATTAGGTGAATCTTGGGAGTGAAATGATTAAAGATGGAATTCTATGCAAAAAGAGTGAAAAAGGTGCAAAAAGATTCTTGGAATACAAGGAATTGGCTTAGGATCAAAGTTGTCAAAGATCGATAAAGTTGCAAAGAAGAATCATGAAGAAAAGAATAAGTCACAGCCATGTCAAGATCGTGATTTCTCTTCGTAGTTGGCCAAATCACGCCAGTGACTACCTATCATGATCGTGACTTATCATTCTTCACAAGTAATCGGTTATCAACTCACATTCATGATCATGACCTATATGTCACGCTCATAAATAGGTACGGGTTTAACTAACTCTTCTCAACTTCCAACCACCGGATAAGAACGATCAACCGCCATCAACTATCAGACGAAAAGACAACTCTTGGAGATAATGAACCATGAAAAGGTACCTTTCCATTGGAGATAAGGATGAAATATGGCATCCAATCACATGAAGATGATGCAACCTTTCACCAATGGACATGACTGTTCGTTTGGATAAACTCAACCTTTCACACTCTATAAATAGAGGTTCAAATCAACCAATTTCATGCAATGTATGGTGGTGAAAATAGACAAAGCATATGATACATGATAGAGAGTAAAAGTTATAGAGATTTCGCTAGTTCAAAGTGTTAGAGAGAAAAATGTATAAGTTATTCGATTCTTGTTTCAATCACTAGATAGTGTAATTGCAAAGCACTTATCAATAAAAGTTTCTATTCTTCAACATTCATTTGTTCAACATTCACAAAGAATAGCATCCTAGCGGAGGTTCTGTACGAGTCGAGACCGAATTCAAAGTAGACGCAGGAATTGTGAGAATTGACGACTCCCATTAAAGAGTGGATATGGTTTAATCAACTTTAGTTTTCACTTGCACACATCATAACTTTACTTTTTTCTACTTATACTTTCTAATTCGAAGTTTATGATATGTCTATTTATCATAACGATTATTTCATCTTGCATCATTTATATCAATAAAGTTATATGCTTTTGAGTTGACTTTAAGAGAAGTTTCGGGGTTAACAAGATTGTGTATAATCACTAGATCTGTGATTATAACGCTGTTTAATGAGCCAACATTTTTGGAGTGGTGACTTGCTAAATATGGCTACGTGAGAGCGACCCGTACTAAGCATAGTATTATTATTGTCCAGGTTTTTATAAGTGTTATAATTCGTTTACCCTAGATTTAAAAAAGTCATTTCATGTGCTGCTCTGCAATGAATTATAGGATATTTGGGCTTCTAGAACCGAGTTTGTTGAAGTTATCTAGTGTGTAAAACATTCTTGATTACTTTGCATATTTTACTCTACTATACTTGTTCTTAGAGAATATCTATATGCTTTGCATCTAATCTGTTCATGCATCTATCCATTCATTAGTCTACCATTCAAAACCCTTAACTTATTTTATTTTCTTTTAGTTCGTAACTCTAGTTGATCCTTAGAACAAAATTCCTTCCCTGTGAGATCAATATCTTTTAAAACTACATCACAACTCTATATTTGTAGTTATCATCATTTTTCTATTTGATAAGCGGTACTGACAACACCTATTCATATTTAGAACTTTTATATTATCAGTAGAAAAGTGGTGAACAGCTAACTGATGCAAGACTTAGATATGTATCACAGATATAAAGATGATGTGTGCTGAGTTAGTCCCCGAATTCCTTCTTTGAGTTTTATCCACTATTCGATTACTCTTTAACTAGGCAGAGAAACCTTCATAATGAGTACCTTTTAAGCTATTCTAACTCCAAAACAGTTTGAGTACCCTTCTTTAACTACCATCAGTCAGAGTATGTAAAAAGAGAATGAAAACAACTTATAGAATGTTGTTCTCCTTACAAATCAAATGTATTGTAATTTGATTGATGTACTAACTTTGCAAAGAACAAAATGGAGATTTGCAATAGTTCTTCAAATTTTGAAATTTGTTGATTGCTGAGTATTGTTTGTGCATATATTTAACATTTAGAAAATTCCAAGTGTATTCACCAAGTTTGAGCTGATGCATTTAGTCTCTATTTATAGGATAAGGTATAAGTAGTCATTGCAAACTTATCCTTCAACTCGTTTAACCTTCAATATATCTTCTCGTCTGGCTTTCACGCTTCTTCCCGTTACAAACTAATTTGAATTCGTTGTGAGATAGATATCTAACCGTTGATGTGCGAAAAAAATCTCTTAATATACGAGATAAAAATTTTGAATCAAAATATTGTGGTGTCTTGATCTTCAAGTTGATTTTACCTGGCTATAGAGAGCGCATGATGTTACGTGGCTTCTTACAATTTGTTTGAACTCTTAACGTTGCAGAATGGCGCGGTTTAAGTCTAAAATGCAGCGAGACAATTCGTTTTTCCTGGAATTTAGCATTGATAAGCCGACATTTTCTATTAACAACTTTTCCCTTGGACCACATGATTATTCCTTTTTTTTATTTTAGAGCTAGAACTTCTTTGAGATCTGAAAAGCATAAACATGGAATATTCCATTCTAACAAAGCAAGGGTTAAAAGCATGTGTGTTATAATAGAGTAACTCATATTACTCAGCATACAAGTAAATGAATTTAAGAGTTGATTTTAACTCTTATTTTACCATGCTAAGTATCTTTACTCAATAACTAATGTTATCAAAATACACTACGTTCCTAAGGTCAAAAGGATTAGATAAAATAATCTTAATTAACCCTAATTAATTCAAGTTAAATGCTAACTACTATTTTGAATAAAGGGTTACCCTGTTGTCTTCACTGGATCTCAACCTGATCCTCTTTAGAAGAAGGCCTTCCCATAGAGAGCTTACCCTCTTTCTTTGAGAATGGTTGAGATACATGCGGTTGAATCTTCTGTTGTAACCTATCAAAGAAATTTTGAGTGTCTTTTAGAGCTTACTTTTACTTCTCTCCATTTTACTTCACTTCCCGCATTATCGGCTCATAGCCCTCATTTACTGTTGACATGGCTAGTTCAAAGTTTTGGTGTGTGTTGGAGATATCTAGATCAATTTATGTCTAAGCTCAGCTTTACCATCATCAGTAAGTTAGCCTTGAGAATTAAGTTCCTAGAGATTTCTCACTACTACGTGGGCACTCATAATCTCTTTCACGCTTGTTTGATGGCAATTCTGATTGATAATTCTTAAGATATTCAAAGAGTCTTCATCCACCAATTTTTGCTTTAAAAATTTTGAGATTATATTAATATTTGAGCATATTATGGCACAATCATTTGCAATAGCTATAACCACTCTTGAATCCTCAGCATTCCCTTTCACAAAATCCTCCAAACTATTGTGAATGGAGTTGATCTTGACATGAAGTGGAGGCTCTATTCATGTACCTTACACAACTATTTAGAAGAAAGATGAGTGAAGTTTCTTGTATATTTATTATATGAGTAAAACCAATTACAATTGCACCCTTTATAGTAGTGTGACTAACAGAATTAAGTAGCTGCATAACTACCTCTTTTAACTTCTGAGCAACTAAGATACAAACAAAGAATTAGCTATAGACTTAACTATTAATCGAACTAAGAGCATGTGTTGATTTACACTAAAAATCATGTGTTGATTTATTCCCCGACAATACCATCACCCCCTTCAAATAATTCTTATCCTCAAGAATGAAGATGGATAAATGATAAAATATTGTAGAGGAACTAAGCTAGGAAGAAGATATATAATGGCTTGTCATGAAGGTTTCTTAAACCTAAAATTCCCCTTCCTCTATTAAATGGGAATACAATTTTATCACCATCAGTCCTTACTTAATGTTTCCCTCTTAAAACTGCTCTAAGTACTCCCATTTCTTCTCATCTCCCAATACAAAATTTAAGTGCTTCCGTTCAAGGACCAACCCAACAACATTGGAAATTCCCTCTCTAAGATGACCAAATGTAACTTCAACACCAAGAGCCTTAACGTTCTTAGAGTGTCCAGGTGTCCGGGTTCCCCATTCATAAAATTACATCGAGTCATCTACCTCATGATTCCATAATGATCTATAACTCTTCACCATTCCATATTCATTTTGTGTAAGCATACAATTAGATAGTGCAATAAAGTAATATATATTTAGCTTCTTCCTTATTAAAAGCACTTCAACTCATACATAGCCAATTTGAGATTAAGCACTCACCTTTTGATTTCAACCAGCTAGTTGTCTACACAATTTGAGTAAAATAAACTTCACAGAACTACCGATACCTGATTCCTTAAATATCACCATGTTAAAAAATTAAAGTCAAGCCCAATTCACTATATAAAAGACTTCAGCAACAACCCCAAGTCTTTCACTACCCTTATTTATTTCTTTACTTATAAACTAAGATAAATATGACTTTGAATTCTCCTTTCCTCTCTCAAATGGATATGAGATTGAAAAATCATCTATTCTTACCTCTATTGGAAGATCATTAGAGGTTGGAGCAGTGTACCCCTGCTATTCAGCCATCATGTCCACTACATTGTCTTGAAATTTGATTGTTTGGCCAGCAAGATAGATCTTAGTTATTTCCTTGAGTAGCTTCCTTTCAAAATATACTACAACGTATCTGTAATCTTTGAATCCTTTATTTCTTTTTAGAACTTTCATCAAACATTTGGGGTGCGTTTGTTGAGAAATCCATGACAACTCCTTAAAACTCTTCCATCTCATTTTCTTTTAAAGTAACTTCTATATCAAGGACATTTATTTCACCAACTCTCATATCCACCTCTTATAATCTTATTGGAAAAGAAATCGAAAGTTTCTTCTTGTCATTAACTTCAAAAATTTCAGTAGAGTTAGCTTCAGTAGCAATAGTGAAAGCTAAAGGCTTCTCAAACATTCTTTCGAACATGCGTAGTTGTTAAAGGCGCACCTCGGGAACCACCCTTGGAGCCTTAGCATATAGCAGGCGGGGTGGTTTCCAAAATGCATGCCTCATGCGTGCCTTTAATGCCTCTTATGGTGCACCTATGAGCATGCACCTCTTGGACAGTTTGCCATCATTTAGTGTTTTACCTTAGATTTAATCATGGTCATACATTTCTAAGTCATTTATTCAAGGTTGTCCATCTATGTTAAGTGATTTAATCTAAGCCATTGATTCATTATTAAGTGATTTAATCCAAGCCATTCATCTATTATTAAGTGATTTAATCTAAGTCATCCATCCATATATTATTAAGTGATTCAGTTTAATCCATCCATTGATTTAAGGTTATTTTATATTGCTTTAGTATACCAAAAAGGCATCAAATTATCATCTTCAACTCCTATTTCTTTTACAACCTTTCTCTTTTACAAACGCTCTTTAGTAGTTTTCTAAAATCAACAACAACTGTTTCTTTCTAGCTCTACATCTTCATATTCCCTCTTTGTCTCCACTTTTCTTAAACAAATTCATCTCATAAAGAAGCAATCAAGAGGCATTTTCCTTAAATTAAGCAATAAAGAGGTATTTTCCATAAATTCAGTAGCATTCAAAGTTTGCTTTTTCTTACTTTGCTTTTATTATTTGTTTGTGAAGATGATGTCTACTAGTGGTGATAATTCATCTCAACCAAACATTTTCAATAATGGTAGTAAGGATCTGGGATGGAATTATGTTTCATTTGTGAATGAAAATGACAAGAACGACCTTAAATGTAATTTTTGTGAAAAAATTACAAAAGGTGTGATATTTTGAGCTAAATAACATCTTATAGGAGGCACAAGAACACATGAGCTTGTATATAAGTTCCACCTATTGTGCATTTGGAAATTGACTATCATATGAAAAGGAAGTCTGCTTCTATGCGTATTGATTCTTTATCAAGTCCAAATTAGGACCAAGTTGAAAATTTAAGCGATGATGAAGATGATGATGTAATTGAAATATCCTCAAAACCACATATGAAAGGATCAAATTTACCTCAACTGAAAAGGAAAAAAGTAAAGGATCCACTGAATTTGTTTTACCCTTGTGTTCCGAAGGTTGTGAGTAGTCGAAAGGATGCAGAGATGAAGTAGACAACAAATAATGATACTTGCAAGAAAGAGATGCGAAATCGAGCTTGTGTGGAAATCACCTGATGGATTTATGATGCTTCAAGTCCTTTTAATGTTATAAAATATCTAAGTATTACAGTTATGATTGAGGTAATTGGATAATATGGTTGTGGAATGAAACCACCATCTTATCATGAAGTCTGAGTTCCATTTTTAAAAAAGGCAATGATGGATGTGAATGAAATGTTGGATGTATATAGAATTGAATGGGCAAGATTTGGATGCTCTATCATGGCAGATGGTTGGATAGACAAAAAGAATAAAACATTAACCAATGTCTTAGTAAAATCTCCAGGAGGAAAGATGTTTCTTGAGTAGGTGGATGCATATAATCAAGCAAAGATAGGGGATATGATTTAACATCTATTTGATGAAATGGTAGAATAAGTGGGAGAGGAAAATGTCATCCAATTTATCATTGACAGTGCGGCTAATAATGTGAAAGCTGTTCCTTTATCATTATTTACTTAAATTCAGTTACCAATAATTGTTTGTTTTTTACCTTTTCATAATCTGTAAATATAAACAAAATTGAATTATATGTTTGTATTAAATTTGTGTGCATCCCACTGATTCATTTCTTAATGTTTGGCTAGGTGATCTTTTGATGGCAAAGAGACCTAATTTGTATTGGACTCCATGTACTACTGCTCATTGTATAGATTTGATCTTGGAAGATATTGGAAAGTTTCCCAAATTTAAATGAAAATTGAGAAGAGCAATGGGACTAAACAATCACATTTATATTCGACCAGGTTTAGTGGACATGTTAATGAGAATCACTAGACAAAAAGATCTTGTTAGGGTTGATGTTATAAGTTTTTCTACTGCCTTTATAACTCTTTAATACCTCAACATTCTCAAATCAAATTTGATAAGGATGTTCACTTCTAAATAATGGACAAAAAGCAAATGGGAAAAAGAAGTAGCAGGTAAAAGAGGATGTGAAAAATTTGTATTGCGGGTTAGATTTTGGAGATATGTAGTTTATATCTTGAAGGTCTTCGACCCCTTGGTGAAACTATTGATATTGGTTGATGGAGAGAAGAGACCAGCCATGAGATATATTTACGAAGCTATCGATAGAGAGAAAGAAGCCATTGCCAACTCCTTCAGTGATGAAAAGAAATACAAGAAAGTGTTTGAAATGATAGACATGAGATTGGACATTCAACTTCATCAACCCTTACATGATACTACCTGTTTTCTTAACACTGAATATATTTACAAACATGAGCTTGAGACAGTTGAAGAGATTGCTAAAGGTCTGTTTGATACCATTGATAGGCTGGTAAAGTGTGAAAATGAATAATCATTGATAAGTTGTCAACCTACAAAAATGCTTTGGGTCTCTTTGGACTCAAATTTGCAATCCATTATAAAGATTAAAAATCTTCGGGTTATAAAATCTTACTTAATTGCTCTCTTTTTGGCTTTAGCCCCTTTTATAGTTATCATTAGGCTCCTTTATTTTTGTTAAGCTATTTTCATTGTATTAAGTTATTAATTTGTGGTTTTTCTTTACCTTGAAATAAAGCAGAATAGTGGGGTTTATACGGAACTTCAACTCCAAAGTTGACAAGGTTTGTTACTAGAGTGCTTAACCCTACTTGTAGTGGATCTGGTTGAGAACTTAACTGGAGCACTTTTGAGCATGTAAGAGATCTGTTTTCTTATCTTTAAAATGAAGGATTTACAATCTATTTATTCTTTGTTACTATTTGTTAAATTATGTCAATGTACCATATTGTATTTTAGGTTCATAGCAAAAAGAGAAACAGACATGATTAAAGAATGTTGAACAATTTGGTTTTAGTGAAGTAAACTGAGCACTTAACCCTAGACATGAAAACCATGATCGTATTGATCTCATATCATTACATGAGGTAGATGAAGCTAATGAGTAGTTAATGAGCAGCTTGGATTTTGATACCGATGATGATAAGCAAGAGAAAGTAAGTTCAGATGATGACTTGACATGGCATCATGTTTATAAGGTAGAGATGAAGAGAATGTTTATCATACTTGGTGAGGAAAGAAAAAGGGCACTAATGCTTCATGCTCTAAGAGGCTCCAATGCTTGTAGATGAAGAAGAAAGTGATTTTGAGGATGATGAAGAGTATCTTAAATTCAACAAAGATGATGAGAGTGAAGATGAATCATGTTAGGAATGATAGTGATTAGATATTAGATATTATTGTTTCGTTGAAAACTTCATCTTTGTGCCTTTTTTTTTGCTTATTTTGTGATGAACAGTAATTATGTTTACAAATATGTCATGAATTATGATGACATGATCTTTTATGTCATTTGCTTAGTATAGATTAATAGACTATTATCATGCTTATTTACTTGAAACTTTTATAGTTTCTTATTTGATATTTTTCTAAATTTCAGTTGAGATTTTATTGACATATGGTTTCTAAAAGATAATATATGCAAGGAAGGCTTGCTACCAAATAGCTATTCATTTAGTAACATTGTTGTGAGCATAGGATTCTTAGTCCCTCTCGTGAAGTGATGATTGAGAATTATTTTCACTTGCTCCTTTTGTTCCAGTGATCCGCAAGGTTATGAGATGTTTGGAGGAGATCCTTGGGTCTTTTGGAAGTCAAAATCATTCAAAACCAAGCCAAAACCAACCCAAAATCATCTAAAAAATCACCTAAAAACCATCCTAAAAATCATCCAAAAAATCGTAAAAAAACCATCGAAAAAACATAAAAAACCACCAAAAATTAAAAAATCAACCAGTCTTGCCTATCCCAATCGAGCCAGTCGCGACTGGTCCAACCTTTCGGATAGGACCGGTACCGACCGTGACCAATCCAATCTTTTTGACAGATCTCGAACCGGGCTAATCCCATACCGGCCAAGACAGGTCTAATCTTTTTTTACCGGTCCCAAACCGCGTCAATACCAGTCTCATTGAACCTGTACCGATGGACCGGGCCGGTATCGGTCTCATTGGACCAGTACCAGCATACCGGAGGTCCAGGCCGGTACCGGTCTACATTGGATCGGTTGGCTGTTCAGACCAATCCCAGCTGGCTTGTTGGCCATTCTAAAAATCCTTTTCCAATTTTACCCTTATATTAATTTTTCCTTTCGAACTGGTCCCAAACTGAGCAAGTACCGGTCTCATTGGAACAGTACTAATGGACCGGGCCGGTGGTGATTTACATTGAAGCAATTTCTGTTGTTTAGCCCGGTCTCAGCTAGCTTGATGGCCACTCTAAAAATCCTTTTCTAATTTGCCCTTATTTCAATTTTCCTTTTTCAAAAATACCCTTTATCCTCCACTATTTACAATTTTTGCCAACCACTATGTGAGTCTAAAAATTAGATTTTTTAGGGTTGGGAACTTTTACATTTTTGGGAAATTCTTAGAGAGAGAAACTTTTGAGATTTTTATAAAAATCTCTTCATCTTTTTTTGACGCTTTTTCTCCGAAAACTCCCTTCTCCTTTTTGAGATCGAGTTAGAAACAAAAAAATCTAACTATTGGGTTTCTTATTCCTTTCACCAAAAATCCACTTTCCAGACATTTCCAACCAAAAATCAATCAAAAAAGACTTTGGGATCTCTTTCTTCGGCATTCTAGGTTCCAAAAGTTACGGATTCATGTCGGAGGGGTAAGATTATGAGCTTTTGGAGACTCTTGGTGTAATTTTGTACTTTATTTTCTGTATTTTTTATATTTTTGACCTAGTTTATTTATTTTCTCTCTATTTATTACTGTTTTAGGCCCCACACGACAGGAAATTCATTTTTCTTCGATAATCGACCACACAATTGCCATGTTTAATTAAAAAAAATAAGATTTGAAAATAAATCGAGTTTAAAATTAATAGTTTTCCAATAAAAGTGCATGAGAAACCCAAATTCTCCACTTTTAAACATCAATTGAGCGCAATGCATTAACAATCACCATAATCTAACCTAGTTGCATGATTAATCGAGTCTTGTATGGTATTACTAACCTTATTTGTGGTGTGCCGTATAATTGTTCTAGCCCTTTATGGATGTAGGTTAGATGTATGATTAGATTTTTATTCCTTTACGTATTATTTTGTAAAAATTGATGTATTTATAGATAAAATTGTATTTAGGACCATTTGTACTACCCCCAAAAATATATTATTTAATCTCAACCCCCTAGGTTAGAAGCCTTTTAATTTATCGCTTTTATTTATTTTGCTCTACGTGTTTATTTACCGCATTTATTTGTTTATCATTTTCTCGCTTGTGATTGCTTTAAATTATCCAAAAAAATTCGAAAATGACTAGAAATAAATTGAAATTTTTTAAAGGTGATTTGCTTGTATGTAATTAAAACTCAAATAACGACGAAGTAGGTAACTCATCTAGATTTCGGACCGAAATCTCTTTAATATTGTGCGGTTTAGGCTTAACGAATCTAGGTTGTACCAAATTTTCTAGAAGAGCTGATCCGAGTGGAGACTCCGTAAGAATGTAGGCGAGAGGTTTAGGCCTCAGGTCTTTCCAAAACGTTTCTTTCTCGTTTCAAAACCCCCATGAACCATGTCAAGGGGCCGGAGAACCATGTCAAGGGGCCGGCGCCTAACGATGGCCGAGTGGATCCGAAACATTATCCTCTCACAATTTTCTAGATTACAAATAATATATATTTTTTAATTCTTGTTCCTTGTTTACCTTGGGCTTGCACCTCGCCTAGTGGCTCACCTCTATGTGAGCCAGCCCCTCTGCGCCTTAGTGCGCCTAGCGCCTCTAACAACTATGCGAACACGTTGCATGCATCTTTTGAGACCATTTTTATAGCATCGTTTGTTTTTAGTTCTTCCTCATCTTTAATCCTTTTTCATATTTACGTTGCTTTTGTTTTATGTTGCATCTTTCTTGACTAAGACATAATCAGATTCCCATATTCATTTTGAATCTTTAATCGGTAACAATAGTCATAGATGTTTCATCCATTGAGGAGAGACATGGCAGATGCTGCTTCCCGAGGATATCAAAAGGAAATTACTACTCATAACTTTATTGTTGATTGATTGAAACCCTATGATATTCTCCACCGATCCACAAGGAGTGAAATACTTGTTTCAATACATCCTTTATGATAGGAAAATGCAAATCTATAATGGAGACCCATAAAATCTGAGAACCATGGATAAATGCTCACCCAACTCTTTCAATTCCACCTCTTGTTCAGCCAGAATTTCATTCAATCTTATGTTGAAGGCATCCAATCGTTGCAAAATAGCTTCCATCCTTTGTTATAGTAAAGTATCCATTTATTTTGGTTTTTTAAGTGAAATAGTCCATGAATCATAACTATTGATACCAATTTTTAGGATCTGAAAATCTAATAGTGAATTAGTAACTAGAAATAGAGGAAAAGTAAGGTAGAGGAGAAGAGATTAAGGGAGAAATAGACAAAAGTTAGGTAGAGAAAGAAACTGAGAAAGTTAAAAAGATGAGTAAAGTTTTTTGTATATTCGTTAGATGAGAATGACTAATTACAATATTTAGTAGTGTGACTAACAAAATTTGGTAGATGCATAACTGCCTCTTCTAGATTTAAATTCTAAGCAACTAAGATACAAACAAAGGCTAACTATAGACTTATCTATTAAGCAAACTAAGAGCATGTGCTAATTTACACTCAAAAGCATGTTCTGATTTATTCCTTAAAAGAACCTCTGTTCAATCAGATGATGGATTCAACATAAATACTCCACTATATATAACAATTTTTATTCATTTTTCTTCAATTTCACAGAATAATCATTCCACCAATCAATCGAGCCGATATAGTTTTACAAACTATACTTCAAATTAGTTTAGGTTATAAAAGATGTAATTTTCAAATACCCATGGCCTCTGTGTCTTTAAATTAGAACACCAAATGTCACAAAATTACATCGCACACAGAATATACTACTTAACATAATGTGAGACTAAGATCTTCAACTCAAGATCAATGTTTTAAAAATCGGTTGAGGCGGAATTTTTAAGAACACCGTCCAGATTTTCCCTAGTCAAGGGTCCTAGGGGGCTCTGGGCGGGCAAGGTAGCTGTCTAGGTGGTGGTTTTTTTATAATAGTTATTTTAGAGACCGTGTTTTAAAAGTCAGCACTAGGAAAGTTTTTAGCAACTTGAAATATTTATAAAAATATTTACTTTCTTAAATCAAAATATGTATAAACAATTACAATTTACTTCAAAAAATTTTGTATGAATAATATTATAATATTTGTTGGTCAACAAATACTATTCGAAGGCTTGTCCCTACTTATACGTAAATCTCTGCGTCTAGCTCCTGCTCAATGCTTTCTAAAACATTGCTCAAGATAGCATTGGAATTTCATCCTGTCCATAGATGCGCTGAAGTTCAAGAGTGGCAGCTTGATATGATGCTAATGAGAAAAACAAAATGGTAATAGAGAATTTCTTGAGATTTTATTCTTATATAAACCATAAAATGTCATAGAGACAACCACCAAACCCAAACCCAAACCATTTTGAACGTTTATCATTTCTCTTTAACACATATTTTGAAGTAAAAATCATGTCATCATTAACCTATATTTTGCAACCAAACTACTACTTTTTAAGTGAGTAGTCTTCTCCATTTCATACCTCACAAATTATGCCCATTAATTCGTTGTTTCATATGTATGTATTTATATATGTATATTGATTACGTAATCTAATGTTAATGTAGTTCTATATAGGCTCAATGCATCTATACCTTCCTGAACTTGTCCAAAAAGGGCTGATGCCAACCTAAACTTTGAAATATAACAGATAACCCCCTATACTTGTCTAAACGCGTCATTTTACCCTCTGTACTTGTCTCAAACGTGTCACTTTACCCCTCGCATTGACCTAACCAATTATGGTTCCTAATTTGAACTCCAAACTCAACCTCTACCCCATACATCCAAATCCACGCGCGTGGAGTTCAAATTAGGAACCATAATTGGTTAGGTCAAAGCGAGGGGTAAAGTGACGCGTTTGAGACAAGTACAGGGGGTAAAGTGATGCGTTTAGATAAGTACAGGGGGTTATCTGTTACATTTCAAAGTTCAGGGTGGTAACAGCCCTTTTTGAACAAGTTCAGGGGGTATAGATGTATTAAGCATTCTATATACGATGTTGAAGTCAAAAGAAAACTGTATATGATGTTTTTGGGTTGGGTAATCACTGACTTATTTATACATCTGTATTTTGTTGAAAAAAATATTACTAATTAACTACTTGTTATAATGATTGATGTTTAAAAATTGCAACAGAGCTTTCTATTATTTCTTCCTTCTTATATTCAATTTACGTATACTTATACACATTATATATTCACATTACAGTAGCGTGCAAGTAAATCCGTTTTTGTTATTTTCTTCTGAAAAGAATCAAGTCACAAATGAAGTTACTTATACTTTATAAAAGAATTAAAAATTGTCTCTTAAAATATGTGTTTTATATTCAAATCATTATTTTGAGAATATCATAACACAAAAATTCTACTAGAAATCGCAAATTCTAAATCGTTTGCATTGACAAGTTCTATTTTTGTAGGAAAGAATAAGACGCTTAACCGAGGAAAAGAGATGCCTCAGAGATCCTGACTTAAGATATCTTGGTGCCTTGAAAGGAGCCTCAAAGAAATGATACGCAAGGGCACACGAAGCCCCAAAAGAAGCCAAAAAATCAGCACATCTATTCCCTTCGTTGTACACATGGTTGACAGTCACCATCCAATCTCGGTGAATAAGCTCTTTGATATCCACAATCATATTCTAATTGTTAATTGCTCCCACAGTATCCTTAAGAGCAGCATCCACCGCAAATTTGCTATCCAACCCGACGTTAACTCTTCTAAAGCCCATGTTCCAAGCAAGATGTAAACCATCGAGAACGCCCCAAAGCTCCGCTAGCATGATAGAACCAATATTCTTCACAAAACCTTTAACCAACAGCCACAGTGATCTCTAGGGGCCCCTCCAGAAGAAGTTTTATAGTTGAAACCTCAGATCGAACCATCCGAGTTGAGCTTGACCCAACCAATAGCAGGTGGTCTCCAACCGATTAACTACTCACGAGTCTTAGGCTGATTCGATAAAAACCCAGCAGTGTGCACAAAAGCAGCAACCATCCCTTTCACCTGAGCAATGGCCGAGCTACTAGGCCGATCTTGTTCTTCGAAAATAACAGCATTTATGCGTTTCCAGGAAAGCCAGCAACAAATGACAACAATAAGCCCCAATTCTCAAAGCCGAACCTGCATTTCTCCAACAAATTTCTATCAGACCCGGTCTTGACAAATTGAGAGCTTTACGCAAAATAATATAGAAATTAATAAAATGGGTCATCCGTAAAAAATTATAATAAAAATTAAATATTTTGTGAAAACTAAAATTTGATCATATCACATTTCATATCTATAATAAATTACTTACCAATTCATCTACCACTAATTATTGTTTACTTTTATCTTCTAAAATTAACTACTAAATTTATTAAAAAATTATTTTTAGGCCCCTTTAGACATGCGCCATGAGCGGTCGCACTCGTTGCCCACCCCCCAGGGTCAGCCCTAATTCATGCTCACCCACGCTTTAAAATCACCCGCTAGGAAATTTCAAGATTAACAACACCAACCAATCTAGCCCATACAAGCTTGTTCTTAGGTTTTTGGAGGCGCCTATGATAAAAAAATCGGAGTCCTATTAAAAAGGTAAATTTTGAAAATACACTTTAATTATTGCATTTAACAAGAAATTCAACAAAAAATTATAATGCTCCATATTAGAAAATAATGTTATAACCAAAAAACTAAATAACCAAATAATCATAAAAGCAATGTTGATGAACGTTTTTAATTATAAAATCATTAATAATAATATCTACATCAATAATCTCTAAAATATATGTTTCAACTTTCAACATTTAAAATGACAATAACATTTGTCTTCTCAGTTGTAGAAAATGAGTTGAGAAATATTTTTTTTAAGAGATAGAAAGTAAACGAAATAGAAGTTGATAAAAACTTTAATGAAATAATTGTTAAACTTTCAACTAAGATTTGTTATATTTTTAATAAAATGAACTCAAAACAAATTAAAATAACATCATCATAGTTATTGTCATGCATAATATCTTACTACTATTTTTTTTCTATTTATTTATTAAACTAAAAAATATTGTAGCTAAAAAAGAGACCCTTTACTTGAACTATAGTCTTGGGGACTTGGGAGGTCGCACTTTTGCACATCCTCAAGAACGGACCTGAGCCATACATCCTTAGCAATCGAGCACCGACAAACACATGATTCAAAATCTGACATCTATGGCAAGTAACATCATTCATCAAGTGCCTTCACCCTCTCTCCACATTAGTAAGCAAACGATTTTGAAAAACCAACCAAAAGAAAATTTTCACTCTCTAGACCATACAATCTCCAAATAACTTCCCAATCGTGACTAATCAGGCCCCCATCACACGCATACAATTGATTGTAAGCCCATTTCCCCGAAGAAGTGCCATTCCAAAATCATCTATCCCTCTAAACGTTACCAACTTCGACTCAATAAGGCGGAATATCAAAAAGGGATGAACAAAGACGCTTATCTCTAAAATGACCTCAATCCCAATTGCCATCCTCTAGAACCATATCTTTGACTTTTAAATGCAGCTCCTCATCAATATTAGGACATCTAGATGAGAACCGTAAGGGTCTCAAATCCCCAGCTCAAGTATTTGACCAAAACTGAGTATCACTACCAGTAACAACATTCCATTTGACCCCTAGCAACATATCATCTTTAACTTGGACAAGCGCTCGCCAAATCTTTGTAACGAGTTATCCCAGACAAATAGAACAATTGTAAAATCAGAGCAACAACACTTTCTAATAAATACTCTAGCCCAAAGAGAATCCCTATAGGAAAAGAGAAGGAAGCCAAACTTCATAAGAAAGGCAAATTCATTAACCTAGGTCTCCTTATACCAAGGCCTCCGCTATAAAGATGCTTACAAAACTTCTTCCCAATTCACAAGATGAATACTCCTTTTATCTTCGACGCTTCCTAAGGGAACCCACAAACTTGTTGGTATTTTAGTGTAATTAGATCAATTAGTTGACTAATTTCATCATAATATTTCATTGAACAAGTCAGAAGAGAGAGGAGTGCACGCTTGTTCGAGTTCTATTAAGATACTAAGCTTACGAGGTTCGTGAATGACTTTTCGCAATGCTTCTATATAGAACCGTTATGATTGCTTGAATTGATGTGAATTTTCACAATGCTTTTCTTTGAACGGTTATGACTGCTCATTTCATGCTTATAAATACCTGACATTGGTGCAATGATCAGCTTTCAGGATAATGGCTTTGCTCTCTCTCTCCTTGCCTTTACTCCTTTTGAAGTCATAAGTATATTTCCTCAGGGACATTTCCTAAGTCAGCAAAGTGCCTATCAGCTCATCATAACTACAGGTCTTAAGATCATGAGCCTCCTTGATCGCACTCTTATTAGCATCCCACTCTAAGGTTAGATTGTGGAGAATCTTCTTCACCATCTCTTCCTCGGTGAACTCCTTAACTAATATCTTCATTTTATTAATGATATTAATGAACCTATATTCATGGCCTGAATACCCTCGCCAGCGCCCATCTGGAACATCTCATACTCTCTCAACATGAGATTAACCTTCGACTCCTTGACCTTGTTAGTCCCCTCTTAGGTATTCTCCAGTTTCTTCTAGATTTCTTATTTTGTCTTGCAGCCCGAGACCTTGTTGAATTCTATAAGATTTAGCACACAATGTAAGTAATTGATTACTATAACATTCTCTTTGAGAAGCCTTAAGTCAGCATCATCATAATATTCCGAGTCAACTAGAACACATTCCACATTCTTAACAATGGTAGGAATTCTAGGGCCAAGCTCTATAGCAAGCCATGCTTGCATGCTTTGTTATTGGATAAATTTTTCCATATAATTTTTCCAAACGTTATCAAACAATGGAGGCCTAGTTTCATACATTCCTTCTTTAAGGAGAAATGTTTATCCTGAGCCGGAACTGAAATTATTGTAAGCCATTTTGGATCTTTAAATCGAAGATGATTAGTCTAAAAGCTGAGCACTGCTCTGATACCACTTTTTGGTCCTAAAAATCTTAATATAAATAGTAGAGGGGGGGGGTGAATGCGTTTCTAGGTTATTTTTAAGATTTTTAAAATTCTTTAACCAAATTCAGTTTTTAGATACGTGTTGAGTGAAACTATGTTGTGATGAGTCTAAAAACTATAGACTGCTCAGCTTCCCTAGCACAATTTATCTTTAACCGTTGCTGAGTACTTCACTCAGTTCGGATTGGTTTTTCAAGAAAAACTTATTAAATAGAGAGAATGATGAATGAGACACAAACAGTAAAGACAAGCGAGTAAGGTTATAATGATTACACTTGAGATTTATCCTGGTTCGGCCCCTAGCCTACCTTTAGTCCCCAGATTCATTTTTTAGCTTTAATCCACTAGTTTTTCTTTCCTTCCTTAGGTGGAGAAGCCTTTATAGCAGGTAGATAAGATTACAGAAAGTACCTTCCTTTCTAACTACCTCTCAAATACAATTTAGGTACCTTCCTAAACTGTCACTTAGATTTCTTTAAAGAAATGTGAACTAAGGATTCCAGTTTATAAAATGTGTTGAATCATTTTACAAAGTTAAATCTTAAGTGTTATCTCTCTATTACAAACAAATATGAATAATTCGCTTTTGCTTGATTTGGAATTTCAGAAAGCTGTGATTGATTAAACAGATTTTCAGCTCTTTAAGAAATTCAAGGTAATTCACCAAGTTTAAACGTCTACTCTAGTCTTCTATTTATAGTTGAAGGTCTTGGAAGTAGCCGTTGCAAACTTCTTATCTTGGTAGTTCTTCAATTTCTCTTCTCTTCAAATCTTTCGAATTTGCCCATTTGAAACAAATTCCAGGATGTTTAGAGATAGAAATTTTGAATGTTGAAGTGCAAGATTAATATGTTAAACTTGACGCATTAAAAACTCATTTCCTTCAAGCAATTCATTCTGATAGAGAGGTGCGCAAGATGTAACATGGAATTCTGTGAATGGTTAACTTGTTGATGTTGTAGAGTTGCACGGAGACATTGATAAACGGTGCATGTCAGAGGATTCCTTTTATCTTGGACTTTAGTGAGGATTCTCCAACATTCTGTATCTTTATAAATTATATAATACTAGGCTAACTCAGCTTTTCTTACTCTAAGCCATAACTTAATTAATCTACTCAATAAATTGAGTTGTTTTCCCTTAAACAAACTCAAGAAAACTTAATTAACTAAGAATCTACTTAATACTCAGTTAATTTCACTATCCTAGTCAGTTTTTTATTTCCAAAATGTTTTAAGTAATGTGAGGTACTATTAACTTGGGTTAATAAAAAAAAGATAGATTTAAGAAGAAGTTAGGGTGGAAAAATGAGGCACTTGCTTCCACATGGAAAGAATCTTCATCATTTGATGAAGAAGCAATTCATTTTTCTATTCTTTTCTTGATGGTGATTGATGGAGATAAGGGCGAGAGCTTAGCATCACCCTCAAATGGCAACCATTTCGCTGCTGACTCAAATGCTGAGAGAAACAAAGGGAAGAACACCCAAGCTGAGGTACATTCTGAAATCCCTTTGTAAATAGAATAACTCACCCAGGTACTCTTTGATGTTATGAAGCTGACTAATAGGGTGGTGAATAACATCAAAGAGCTAGTGAGAAGAAGTGAGGATCGAGAAGACACTATTGCTTCCTTATCCCTTGATATTCGCTTTCTTCAAGAAAAAGTTAACTTTCATAAGGGGCATAACAACAAGTTCACTAAGCAATTAGATGAGTTGACTGCTGAGCTAGTAGCTTAGAAGAAAGAAGAAGTTCCTCCTCTAGCCAACAGTTTAGCTCCAAGTAACCAAACTTGAAACACTAAAATAGGAAGAAATCTTCTCCATAAAGGAAAGCAAACTATCCTGAACAAAAATTGGTGTGGCTTTTTGTTGGAAGGTTGGACATGTAATTATCCTATGTAGGCATAAAAATGTTATTAGGCCGAGTATGACTGGAGTAATATAAGCATTGATAATAAAGGAGGACCCAACTCAAAAGCATGGGTACCTAAGAAAACGTAACTATTTTGTAGGTGAGCCTGAGATTCACTAATGACACTAGAATGTGGTATTTGGTCAATGGTTGCTCGAGGCATATGAAAGGAGATGAAACTCAATTCAGCTCATTGCAGTGCAAAAGAAATGGGAGCTTTGGAGATAACCAATAAGGCAAGTTTGTTGGAAATGGTACAGTTAGTGTTTCTCCTTCAATCGAAGAGGTATCTCTAGTCAAAGGACTCAATTTCAACTTGCTTAGCATAGCTCAGCTTTGTGAGAAAGGTAGAAAAGTTACGTTTGACTCAAAAGTTACGTTTGACTCAAAAGGTTGCTCAATTATTGATTGTAAGAATGATTCTACTATTCTCTTTGCTCCTAGAACTAATAATGTATATGTATGATTTATTTATCCCCTAGGTCCACTAATGTTTGTCTCGTATCTAAGGAGGATAGTTTGTAGCTTTGGCACAAAAGGTTGGGTTATATAAATATGAACATTTTATCCAAATTTACCAAAAAGCAACTAGTTGTGGGTTTACCTAGTATCAACTTCGAGAAAAATAGGCTTTACTCATGAGCTTGTCAACTTAGTAAGCATGTTAGAAAGTCATTTAGATCAATTAATGATGTAGTAACTAAGAGACCATTGGAGCTCCTACACCTGGACTTTTTTTCCTTGTTCTACCTATGAGCATGGGTGGAAAGAGATTTTCCTTAGTGGTTGTGGATGACTTCATGAGATTTACATGGGTAGTCTTGCTGAGTAGTAAAGATGAAACCTTTGAGTTTTTTTGTCAAAATTAGTAACCGGATAATGAATGAAATAGGATTAAAAATCTTTATAATCTAGAGTGATCATGGACTTGAATTCGAAAACTTCCATTTCGAAGAATTTTGTTCAGCGCATGGTATTGACCACAACTTTTCTACTCTTATACGCCTCAACAAAATGGGATTGTAGAAATGAAGAATAGAACCTTAGTTGAGATGGCTTGATCCATGATGAGTGATAACAATCTTCCAAATTACTTTTGGGGAGAAGCTATTAACACACCCTTTTTATCCTTAGTCAGGTTTTAATTTTCCCAATTTTGGAGAAAACATCCTATGAGCTTTTGCAAAGACACAAGCCTAAGATTGGTCATCTCAGATCCTTTGGTTGTAGGTGTTTTATTTTAAATACTAAGGAGCAGCTAGGTAACTTTGATCTGAAGGCTGATGAAGTTATGGTTTTGGGTTACTCAACTAATAACAGGGCATATAAAACATATGTCAAGAGAATCAATCTTTTGGAGGAATCTATGCATGTAGATTTTGATGAAACTAACAATGTAGGTAGACATCCCTTTGATGATGAAGGAGTAATCCAAGAAGAAAATCAACTAAACATACCACTCTCTGTGCTTCCCAACCTAACACAAAAACTAGAAACTAAGGAAGTTAAAGTTGATGAAGATCTTTCAATCAACTTCAATGAATAGGAAGATCAAGCTCAACCTTAAAACCCTAGTGTAAAGACTCCCATTGTATATCCGAGTCTTCTAAGAGAGATAAGAAGTCATCGTAATCACCCAATCAAGAGCATTGTTAATGACGTTCATAATCTAGTAATGACGTGATGTCATCTTAGTAGGATGATGAGCCATCCATCTTTCATTTCATTGATTGAACCCAATAAGTTTGAAGACGTAGAAGGAGATGACTAATGGATGGTCACGATGCAAGAGGAACTGGACTAGTTTAAACATGATGATGTTTGGGATATAGTTCCTAAGCCTAGAGGGAAATCAATCATTAGTTAAAAATGGATTTTTAAGAACAAACTTGATGAAGATGGCGTTGTTGTTAGAAACAAGGCCAGGCTTATTGCTCAAGGCTGCAATCAACAAGAAGGATTACGATGAGACCTATGCACCAGTAGCCTGTCTCAAAGCAATTAGGATTCTTTGTGCTTTTGCATCCCATATGAACTTCATGCTATTTCAAAAGGATGTCAAGAGAGCTTTCCTAAATTGGCTTCATTCAAGAGGAATTTTAATTGTGTGCCAACCCCAAGCATTTGAAGATTTGAAGAATTCAGAGCACGTTTACAAATTAAAGAAGGCTCTATATGGATTGAAGCAAGCGCCCCATGCTTGGTATGAAAGGCTGACCAACTTCCTACTTAACAAAGGTTATGAAAGAGGCAAAGAAGATACAACTTTATTCATCAAGAAAAGGAAAGAAGATGTGTTGCTAGTCCAAATACATGTCACCTTACTCAGCTTAGCACAACTTTTGATCTTGTCTTTAGCACTCGGTCAAATTTCTAGGATTTTCATCAAATTGGGTTCGCCACTCCAATTAGCTCTCTTACCAGGTTGAATTGTTCCTTTGCTAATGGCTTTGTGAAAATATCAACATGGTACTCCTTTGAAGGAACATACTCCAATTTAACATCTCCTCTTAGCACATGATCCTTTATGAAGTGATGTCTTATATTAACATGCTTCATCCTACAATATTGAACTGGATTCTTGGATAGGTCAGTTGCCTTCTTGTTATCACACATAACTTCAAGGCATCTAGACTTTATACCATATTCCTCTAGTTGCTGCTTAATCCATAGCAGTTGTACAGCACAACTTCTTGCTGCAATGTGCTCAGCTTTTTCAATACTTAGCATGATAGAAGTTTGTTATACTAAGAGATAAGACATTCTCCAAGGAAATGGAATCCTTGAGTGATGCTTTTCTTTTCGAGCTTATCTCTTCTATAATCTGCATCTGTGTTGGATACCACAAACCTGAATTAATAAAACCTTGCAAATACTGGAGAATTCTCTTAACAGTTGCTAAGTGAGATTCTCTAGGGTCAGCTTGATAACGTGCACTATAGCATATAGAGTATTTAATATCAAGCCTATTAAACATTAAGTAAATGAGAGAACCAATAATATCTCTGTAGAACTTACTATCTATAGGCTTACCAGCTTCATCCTTACTCAAGATTGTGTCAGTGGCCATGGGAGTGGACATTGGCTTCAAATGCTCCATGTCAAACTTCTTCGCGACTTCTTTGGCATACTTAGCTTGGCTAATGAAGGTTCTGCATTCACTTTGATTAATTTGTAGTTCGAGGAAAAAGTTGAGCTCTCCCATCATTGACATTTCAAACTCACTTTTCATTTGGTTGTTGAACTCTTTGCAAAGTCTTTCTTCAGTTGCTCCAAAGATAATATAATCCACATATATTTGAACTAGCAACACAAAGCTTGAAAAGAAAAGCATCACTTGAGGATGCCATTTCCTTGGAGAATGTCTTGTCTCTTGGTATAGGAAGAAGCAAACTTCTATCATGCTAAGTACTGCAGAAGCTGAGTATACGATAGCAATAAGTTGTGCAGCACAACTGCTATGGATTAAGTAGCAACTAGAGGAATAATGTATAAAGTCTAGATGCGTCAAAGTTATGTGTGGTAACAAGAGTGAAATTGACCTATCTAAGAATCCAGTTCAATATGGTAGGATGAAGTATGTTCATATAAGACATCACTTCATAAGGGATCATGTGCTAAGAGGAAATGTCAAATTGGAGTATGTTCCTTTAGAGAAGCAACAAGTTGATATTTTCACAAAGCCATTAGCAAAGGAATAATTCAACACCCTAAAAAAGCTATTAGCTTTAGCTCTCTTGCTTCGACATTGAAAGTGACCATCCCTTGCTTTGAGCTCCTAGGCCAGTTCTTGAGATATGAGATGTTCCATATATTTCTTAACCCATAGGCTCCATTGCCCTTCTAGTTAATTATAATGGCTTTCCCAAACTATAATTATAGTGAAACCCTTTTGATTGTTCTCTTCCATCTTGAGGGCTTCAATACTGGATGCTTCATTGGCTTCTAAAGTTTTGACTTTCCCATTGAAAGGAATCTTGACTTTTTAATGTAGAGCGAAGTGGACTCCTCCCAAAACATGAAACTAAGGTCTTTGGAGCAATAACTAGTATATCAAGCATTATAAAGAAAATAATGGATGATATTTCTCTAACGGTAACTTATGCTCCAAAAGCTCCAATTAAAACTCTCTTGGAATCATCACAAGCTTTTATGATGATGGTAGATTTTTTAGTGCTCCTTCACTCAATCTTAACATGGGAAGAATTTTCTTTGGATAAACATTCAGAGCAAAACCATAATCAGCCATGACATGATAAAAAAACATTAGCTTTTCAAATAAAGAGCACTGTTATGGTGAGTCCCTTCACCTATTAGATTTGGGCTAGTGAAGACAATGTCAGGATTCAATATGTTTGTTTCAGTATTAAGCAATGTGCATACCAAAGGCTCTCACTTTATAAATGCATTATAAAATACATTGTTCATTTCAAATATATAAGAGATAGAGATAATGGAATCATCCTCTTGTATAGGCATGGGCTCTTCGTCTTTGGCAAGTTGATCCTCGGCTGCTACTACATCAGCTGGCTGCTCCTTTGCTACTTCATCGGCTGGAATCATTAGTATTTCTTCAACATTATCAATTTCTCTACTAGTTTGAGATGTTCCTTAAGCATTTTGGTAGAGTGTTAAGGAGTTCTTCCGCTTTGGTTGAGGATTCTTCATTCTTATTAGACTTATTTTCATTACCTTGCACAATACTCTTCACTTATCGACCACCAACTCTAAAACAATGTCAATGATGTTCATTGTTTGCTCCTTTTCTTCTACCTCTCTCAACATTCTTACAATAGGTCATTTTTCGTATTTGTCATGGTTGACAATACAGGAAAAAATCTCAAAAACCTACTAAGTCTTACCTTGATGAGTGATAGGTTTAGGAGTCCCATCATATGGCTTCTCATAAGGACATTTTAAAGAAGAATCCCTTGGAGGCTTGCATCTTTGATACTTCAAAGCCTTGTAACTAAGACTAGTTGGCTTTAGCTTTGTTGCCCCGACATTGAAAGTGATTATCCCTTGTCCTTGAGCTCTTAGGCCAATTCTTGGGATATGATGTTGTTCCATTGGTTCTAATTATTTTCTATCTAATTATCATGGCTTACCCCATCTATAGCTACAGTGAAGCTCTTCCATCTTGAGGGATGCAATAATGGATGCTTTATCGACTTCCAAAGTTATGACTTTCCCACAAAATGGAATCTTGAATTTTTGTTGAAGAGTTGAGGGGACTCTTCCCAAATCATAAAACCAAGGTCGTCTGAGCTATAATGAGAAGGTCATCCGAATATTAATCATTGTAAAGAGGAAAATGGATGATATTTCACCAATGGTAACTTATGCTACAAAAATCCAATGATAACTCTCTTGGAATCATCATAAGCTTTTATGATGGAGGAAAATTTTTTCAATGCTCTTTTAATCAATCCAAACATGGGAAAAATTTTCCTGGGTAGACATTCAGGGCAGAACAATCATCAACCATGACACAAGGCATGACATGACCAAAAACATTAGCTTTCAGATAAGCTACCTTGTTGAGGCAAGTCCTTTCATCTAGTAGATATGAGCTAATGAAAATGATGTTAAGATTTGTTTGTTTCAGTATTGAGCAATGAGAATACCTAATCTGGTAACTCTAGAGGTAAAGTCTCAATTTCTATAAATGTTTTGGCAATAGCCGATAGGTGATCCTAGGAGTTGATAAGGAGTTCCCAAATGCTTAACTTTGAAGATGTTGTCTTGAGCTAATAGGTCTCTCAATCTCGGCTGGTGGGTGAGTAGGAGTTGACAACATGGGGAGCTTTGTTCCTTGGGTCATTGGCTCAGCTATCCCTGCAACTCTCCCTCCTTTGGTGATAGGACTGATAGTGTTTAGAGGTGAGTATGTTATTACAAAGACTTTGAACTCATCAAAATCTTCACCAGGTGGGATTTCCTTAAGATTGAGAGGTTTAACTTTTACCACATCCATGATTCAGTCTTCAGTTGTGAATGGCCAATTCATGAATGGAGCTCCTTTCTTTGGCTCATTATTACCAGTAAGATTAACTTGTAAGATTTGGACAAAGATGGAGTTGTCAATTTCCCCTGTCAAATCGTATTGACTGAAGAGGAAGATATTGTGGGTTCCTTTCCATCGAGCATATCTAAGGTTTCATTGTACATGAAGGGGATTAGGTTGACTTCCTTAACATCTTCTTCTTACTTCTCCATATACCAAGGATACTTTTCAAGATGATTTAGAAGTAGTGGGACATACAACATCGATCCCTTCCCATGATATATATAGTATTAGATATATAGCCCATTATTTCCAGAGTTGAAACTAGTGGAGTCACTACTGTCTCGCAAGGTATTGAATTTACTAATTTAGAGGGTTTATATTCGGTGATGAAGCTAAAAACCTTGTTCTCCACTTCTCTACCGATAAGATAAAAGTTTAAAATATGAACAGGTGTTGTCAATACCACTTATCTAAATAGAAAAATGGTGACCACTTCAAGTATACAGTTTCGATGAAGTTTTAAAAGATATCGATCCCATAGGGAAGGAATTCTTCTTAAGACCAACTATAGTTATGGAACAAAAGAAATAAGATAATTTGTATTGGAGGGTTGGATGATTTGTATGATAGACTGATGAATAGACAGATGTATAAACATACTAGAGAAAATGTAATATAAAAAGATATTCCCTAAAAACAAGTTTAACAGAGAAAAACATGCAAAATCATCAAGAATATTTCGTACACTAAATAACTTCAACAAATAAGGTTCTAGATGCCCTAATATTCAATAATTCACCGCAGAGCAACACATGAGATGACTTTTCTAAATCTAGGGTTAACGAATTATGACACTTATAAGAACCTGGATAACAATATTACTATGCTTAGTACTGGTCACTCTCACATAGCCATATTTAGCAAGTTACCATTCCAAAAATGTTGGGTCACTAAAAAGCGTTATAATCACAGATCCAGTGATTATACACAATCTTGTTAACCCCAAAATCACTCTTAAAGTTAACTCGAAAGCATATAACTTGATTAATATAAATGACGCAAGATGAAATACACATTATGACACATAGACATATTATAAACTTCGAAATAGAAAGTATAAGCAGAAAACAAAGTAAAGTTGTAAGGTATGCAAGTGAAAGCTAAAGTTGATCAAACCGTATCCACTCTTTAATGGGAGTCGTCGATTCCCGCAATTCATGCGTCTACTTTGAATTCGGTCTCAACTCGTACAAAATCTCTGCTACGATGCTATTCTTTGTGAATTTCGAATAAAGGAATGTTGAAGAATAAAAACTTTTATTGATAAGTGCTTTGAAATTATAGTTATACATCAAATGCTCGAATTTGTGTAGAAATATAGTGATCGATATAAGAATCGAATCACTTATACATTTTTCTCGCTAAGACTTTGAATGTAGCGAAATCTAGATATTTTCACTCTCTATCTATACACGCATACTATCATTCAATGCCTTCTATTCATGCTATAACATGCACCACATAACCCATGAAATTGGTGTGATTTGAACCCTATTTATAGAGTACGAAGGGTTGCATCTATCCTAACGAAGAGTCGTGTACATTTGCAAAGAGTTGCATCACTTCATTGTGATTTGATGCAAAGTCTTATCTTTATCCACAATGGAAAGACACCTTTTCATGATTGGTTGACTTCCAAAAGGTGTCTTTTCATCTAGTAGTTGATGGCGGTTGATAGCGCTTGATCTTTGTTATCTGGAGGTTGGTAGTTGAAAAGATATAACCAATAACCGTCACAAGTCGCGACCACGAATTACATGTTGAGATCGTGACTAGTGGTTGACAGCTTTCTGTTTTGAAGAATAACAAGTCACGATTGCGAATGGGGTGTCACGACCGTGAACATTGCTTTTCTTCAAAATTCTTCTTGCAACTTTACCGATCTTCGATAGCTTTGATCCTAAACCAAATCCTTGTGTTCCACGCATCTTTTTGCTTCTTTTTCACTCTTTTTCCATAGAATTTCATCTTTGATCATTTTACTCCCAAGATTTACGTAGTTTCTGCATTTGCATAAAATACAACTACAAGTATAAAATGAAACAAAACCATATCGTTTTATGATTGAAAATGTCATGATAATAAGTGTAAATATACACTTATCAGTAGCTAGCAAGGCTTTCATCTTCTGAGTTGATTAGTTTCCCATGATGGATGTTCAAATGTATCCATCAAACTCTTTTTTTCTCAAGTTTTGGTTGAAGATTGACTATTTTGCATATATTTTTCTTGCTATGAACTCCTTAAACTCTAAATCATCTTTGATATCAATGTCCCAACTTGGCAGATTAACTAGTAAGTCAGCCTCCTCATGCTCGGGATACAATTTTGGATTGGGTCCATACCCAATATTTCATCTTCATTATTAAAGTCCTAGAACAGATCATACTCAGGATCTTATTCCACTTCTCTCATTGGAGGAACAAATACAACCTTTCCATTTCCCATTCTTTATCGGAATCCCATCCTTCTTCATTAATTGATTCTTCAAATGGTTCTTCTTCAGGATTTCAAATTGAATCAATTTGTGGATTTCTATGTAACTGTTCAATTTTTGAGTCTTGCCGTTGTGGGTGTTGAGCCAAGTAAAGTGCAAAGGCATTGATTTCACATTCGGATTTCCAATGTGGATATTCTCCAAGGTCTTCTTATCCTTCAAATTCTTCTTCTTGGGGAAGAGGGATTTAAGGCCCCTTAACCCTTAAAGGATATTATTAAATTCTGTTGTCATCCTATCTAGTTCAACTTGTGCTTTAGCAACAATATGTCCATAATTTTCAAGGTCTTTGCTGACGTCCTGGAAGTGATTTGAGGTTCTTCTTTCGCTTCTTGATTGTTCATTGGAGGTATATCTAAAATTAAATAGCCTTGCCAATAATTTGGGTCCTTCCAAGCTCTTTATAGGCCATAGAACTCTTCTTGGCCAACATTGTTGGGCTCTCCTTAGGCTCGGTTAGGTATGTTTCCAAACTCAAATGGTATCTGTGAGCACGGGATTTTGTACCAACTCGCGCGTTCAATAATGACGGCTTTTCAGGATATTTATCCTCGAATCACACTAATTTCGACCGTCCGATGATTTTCAAATGGGAGTTCTCCTCGTTAAAATAATGTTTCAGACCCTAAATAAATATTTAGGACCATAGAAAATATTTAAAAGGCTTAAAGTGAAAATTTAAAGTCTTATAATATATTTAAGGGTCCAAAATAATTTAATTGGGTTATTTGAAAATTTAGGTGTGTGTATATATATATATATATTATAATATAATATATTATAATATTAATTAATTAAAAAAAGAAAAGGAAAAAGGCGGCACTGTGGCAATGGCCCAAATAAATCCCAAAATGGGATTTCTTTGGGCACCTCGCTTAGGAGTTCAGCGAGGGGCCTCGCCAAAGAGTTCGGCGACCTCGCCGAACTCTTCGACGAGCCCGGTTTAAGCTTGTCCCGAATTTTTATAAATTCGGGACATTTTGGATTGAAGGGTGCTCGAAATTTTAGACAAAAAAATTAGATTTTCAGATAAAAAGATAACAAGAAAAACATCAAAAATATTTTCCTTCAATTTCTTTTAAATAATTTAGATCCATAATACATTTGAATCTCAAATCTTGATTATTTTTAAATCATTCTTCTTCCTACATTTCTAAAAAATCCTCAGATATTTTCGGCTCTAAAACAAATTTATAACCCGAGTTTGATTGCTGTCATCTGCTTCATCTCTTTCTAATTTTTATTTTTGACCTAGGAATTATTTTTATTCCTTATCATTGTAAATGTTGTAATTCTCTTCATCTCAATGTTCTATTTTATTTATTTAGTAAAGATATGTATTAGAATACCCCCACGAAGGGAATAAAAAGTATTCCCGGATAACAGGCCTCACATTTTTGCCATGCGGTCATTTTCACTAATAAAATTGACCAAAATACGTGTAAATAAAAATGAACTATTTTTATTTTAAATCACAACTTAAACCATCGATGTTTTAATTAGGCCACACGGGCCTTGCTAAAATCAAATCGAACGTATGTGATATCCCATGTGCTGACCTTTGTGGATGCAGGTTAGATGTATGTTTAGGATTTTAATTTTCCTTCGGGTATCGCAATTTCATTTTTTTTAGAAATGTAATTAATAGGTTAGCGGGTGGTTGCATCCCCTGATTTTTGAAGCCTTGTAATCTTTATTTTTCGCATTTATTTCCCGCATTTACTTACTGCTTTGTGGATGGTTCATTATTTCACCTTGTGGATGGTTTATTATTTTCATCATCCATGAATCATGCATTTAAAATAAAAAATGACCTAAGCGTGAATGTGCACAATTAAGAGAATATGGTTTTCTGTAGATGTAATATAATGTGATCCAATGAGAAATAAGCAACTTATCTCGAACCTAAATCTCTGTATCTTAGTGGGCCGTCCCCCGGACGTTAAGCCTCATAGGATTCTAATTCCTAGAAAGAGCTAATCCAGGTGGCGACTCCATACTAAGAGATGGCAGATTCAGGTTTGACCAAATCTAAAATGTTTTCGCTCTTCTCTTTCAAACCTTTATCCCGGGTCCCCGACCCGGTGTACCTTTTTCAAACACCCCGGTGGACCATGCCTATGAAATCGCGCTCTCTCGGCCCACCACTCCGTGTTGCCCGCTCACATCGGTGTTATAATAGGTTGTTCCATGCTTACACTATCGTGTGTAATAGGTGTAGGTATAAGCAGTTGACTATCTATTTGATCTACTTGATGGCCTAACTCAAGAATGCTCCCACTAGATTTCTCAAGTATATGCTCCATCTCTCGTGGAATTGAGTATTTATGGAAACAAGGACTTTCTATTCCTTGGGATAGTAAAAGGTATACCTTATAGTCTCCTTAGGGTAACCCATAAATAGACATATATTAGACTTAGCACTGAGCTTATCTGAACTTGTCCTTTTAACTTATGCAAGACATCCCCAAACTCTCAAGTGAAAAAGAGCTGGTTTCTTACCATACCATAACTCGTATGGAGTTTGATCAACTGATTTAGAGGGCACTCTATTTAGATTATAAACTATGATCTCAAGTGCATAACCCCAAAAGGATTTTCTGAGTTCTACTTGGCTCATCATGGACCAAACCATATTGAGTAGGGTTCGATTCCTCCTTTTTGACACACCATTGTGTTGGGGTGTATAAGGAAGTGTCCATTGGGATAAAATACCATTATCCCTTAGATAATTCTGAAACTCCTAGCTTAAGTATTCACTGCCTCGATCAGATCGAAAGGTCTTGATACTTTTCCCAAGCTATTTCTCTACCTCAGTTTTGAATTCTTTAAAAGCATAAAAACTTTCAGACTTATGCCTCATAAGGTACAAATAACCATATCATGAGTAATCGTCAATAAAGGTTATGAAGTAGACAAAACCCCTATGTGTCTTAACACTCATTAGACCACATAAATCGGAATGTATTATTTCCAAAGTACTAGTGGCACACTGACCCTTTCCTTTGAAAGGTTTCTTAGTTATCTTTCCTTTTAAACAAGGTTCGCACACACCATAGGAATTCCATTCCATTGGGCCTAAGTCTCCACAATTGTGTAACTTAGTTAAGCGAGTCTCATTTATGTGGCCTAGACGACAATGCCATAAGTATGAGGATTTCTCATTATCTAATTCGATTTCTTAACAATGTTCATATTTAGAATTTCAGTTTTAGTAGCTAAAACATATATGCCATCTAAAGATATTCCACAAGCATAAAGTATATTGTCACGCTGAATTGGACATTTATTATGAGAAAATAAAATTTTAAATCCTTCTGTTACTAGAAGTACAACATAAATAATATTCTTAGTGACAATAGGAATATAACAGCAACTGTTCAAAACTAAAACTAGGCCACTAGGCAAACGAAGGCTATATGTCCCTACAACTATTGCAGCAACCCGTGGTCCATTTCCAACTCTTAGGTCCATTTCCTTCTTTATAAGCCTCCTACTGTTCCTCAATTCCTGCATAGAAATACAGATATGAGTACCATATATCTAATACCCAAGTAAATTCATAGGGAACTATAGAGAAACTCTCTAGTATGAACATAACTCTAGATGTTAGAGCCACAACTATCATCATCCGATGAGCTTGTTTTATGAGAAACATTTTCTTTCTTCAATTCTAACTTCCTCATGAGCTTCTCTTAACTTTTAAACCTTTCAGTTTCTTCAACTTAAGGTCCTCTGCGCTGGCTTGCTCTTTGAGTTTGTTTCTAAACTCAATTTCATAAATCTCGAGCAAATCCATGAGTTGGGTCAAGGTCTAGTTGGGAGAACACTCCTTGAGCGTTCTTTTGAAAGAGTCATATTTATTGGGTAATACCCTCAATACCATCTCTTTCAAAGACTGCTCACTGTACTCAACTCCAAACTCTTTCAGTTTCTTGGAGTTGCCATAAATATTTATAACTAACTCTACTGCTGAGGTGCCTCTCCGCAATCTGATGTGGAACGGTTCATTCTCTAAACTATCCACTAACTTGAGACGATGAATCATGGTTGCGAGATCCAACCCTTTGTACACTTATGCGTACCTTGGGAGCATATGGTCTAACATGAATTTTGCCACAAACTCACAGTTTCCCTTGTGCTCCTCGTAATCATTCATCTCACATGGAAAATCATTCTTACCGGGTGTTTGGGACTAGGATCAGTTAGAACATAATCCAAGTAGTAGTTTTGAAGTACTCCTCTAA
>CATIWQ010358179.1:0-13178 GCA_949673415.1 Euphorbia schlechtendalii
ATAGTATAAGATAGTAGTATATATTTTTATTAGTGTAGTTTTTCAAAAAAAAAAGAAAAGAACAAAAATTTTGGATTTTGGCATATTGCGACCGCGACATGAATCGGGCTCATGATTGGTTTGGTCTGAACTCTCTGTTTCTGTATAAGAGAGAGTCACAATTACGACTTACCTTCACAATCGCGACTTGTGCGATATGCATAACAGTTACTGCTATAACAACTATATTTTAACGATTATATTTGATATATATCCGTTTGGAAAGCAATTAATACCTTATTTTCTATATAAATAACCACTTTTCCAAGTTTGTTTTCACAAAAACTCTTTTTCATAATCTCAATCCTTTGCAAAAACAAGTTTTCTGTCTTTCAAATCTGTGTTTCAAAATTCTTGAATTCCATTCTAATGGCACCGAAGACACCAACATCATCAAAGAGGAAGAGCAAAGTGGTTAATCGACAAAATGAATTTGGTTATCCCTTTCCTATCTGTAGTGAATAAGAAGTTGAAAGATACTTGAGAATCAAGAACTTCGATTTTCACTATACACTTTTCTACGATCCTACTTTTGTTATTGATGCTGGGATTCACGAGGAAGTGGAGGAGTATTTTTTGCTATTTGGATTGGAGAAGTTTGTGAATATGCGATTTCCTTTTATCGAGGAATGGGTCCTCGAATTCTTGGTTACTATTTCTGAAGATGGGAATATCTTGAAAAGAAAATTTAGGAATGGAGAAGAAGAATATAAGTTCACTATGATGGATTTAATCAAATGGTTTGGTTTGGGAGAAAATTTTGATGAGATTGAGAAAGATGAAGATTATGAATTAACAGATGTTTGGACTGAGTTAACGAGATTGGATCGATACGATGTCAAAAACTCATCTGATAAAAACATTTGAAGTAATAGCCTACTCTACCTTCATAAGTTTATTTCTCAAAGTCTTTTCTTTCAACATGAAACAACTAAGGTGTCAATGAAGGACTTGGAAAATATTGGAGTGCGCAGTATAGTAGTTTCGACCAAAATTTCCTATGTATATAATGGAATCCATCAGTAGTCTTACTACACATAAAAAGGTTAGAGTTGGAGGTGCAAATGCAATTTGTGGGATAATTTTGGGGCAAAGAATCGATTACCGTACCAATATAATCCAAGGGAGAAATTTAATTTTATGGGAAGAGTGTACATGAAGAGAGCAAGATTGGTTAAAGAAGGAGGAAAGTTTACGTTTCTACCATATGGAGTAAGGGTAAGGAAGCTTAGTCAGACACAAGAATCTACTTCTCGAGAAAGCCAACCCAACGAAGAAGATGTTGAAGAAGTTCAATTCGAAAGTAGTAATTCAAGACAAACCTCGGGAAGTACAAATGATACTTAGAGAAGAAAGTTCGTGAAAGATGTCGACCAAGCATGCTTAGACATAACAACAATATAACAAGATGTTCATCAACTGACAAAATCCAACATTTCATTGAACTGCAAGTTGAATACATATTTCAAAATGCAGAATTTGGAAATCTCGCCGAGCCCTCCAGATTCAAGTTCCGATGATTAAAACAGGGTTCAAATTCTTTTTCTTTTATTTAATTTTATTTTCTTTTCAGTTGTGGGTTTTAGGCTAGGTTTTTATTTTAATAAAGTCTTCCACAATGGGGACATTGTGTTCTTTAGTGTGGGGGGCATTTGTAAAAAATCCAAAAAAAATTAAATAAAATTAAAAACCGAAGAATTTGAGAACTTTTCTTGATTTATTGTTATTTATACATTATCCATACCTATACTATACTAACATTTGTCCAAGGTTATTTTGAATTTTAGGTATGACAAGTTTGATGTTAGTGCAAACTTCGGATAAATTTTTTGTTTCGAATTTGAGTGCATATTGAATTTGAGTGTTATTAGCACAACATTTATCAATTTGGCAAGGATGAGTGGTGATTAACATTCAAAAACAACATTCCAAGTAAGTTTCGATTTACATTTCAATGCAACATGAATTAGTATAAGTTGTATAATTTTAGTTTAATGCTACTGATAAGTTTAAGTGGAGTAATATCTAGTAGTATTCTTACTATGAGTTTTATATGCAAATCTCGAATAAGTCCTATAAGTATTGAGTGTGTCTAAAGTGTAAGGAAACTATAGCCATAATACTTTGAAATTGATCAATAAAGGATGAGGGTATTAAGAGAAAAATCAAAAGAAAGAGAGGATAACCAATGAGTTATGCAAAAGATGAAGAATGGTAAAGAGCAGAAACTGCAACCATTCAATGAGTGAAAAAAGAAAAGAAAGCATAGCATGAAAAATGGGTGCCAAGCACAAAGTACTTCAAAAACATATGCTTAAAAGAAAAAAAAATGAGAGAGTGGTATGGAGCATAAAATGCAACCACTAAGATTTTTTAGCATCCTAGGTTACCTAAAAATGCCTTGAGAGAAAATTATTCAAAGTGTACTTTCTATATCCTTTATACTTTATACTACGCTTAAGAGAAGAAAATATTAGAGTATGCATATAACGCTTATATGAAGATGAGATTCGGTTGAACCCCCATTAAGAGCAAAGGTATGTAACTAGACTATATGAATTGCACATTACTAATTTGTGGGAAATTTCGGACTTCTACTTGAATCTTATGCAATATGGGAATATGGTACTCACTACAATAGTCTTTCGCCAAATGAGGTACGAACTTGAATACTAATTTATACACTTCTATTGTTTTTACCTTGACGACAAGGCACAAGTTAAGTGTGGGGATGTGATAAGTGCACAATTACACTTATTATCATGATAATTTTACACAATAAACACTATAGTTTGAGTCATTTTATACTTCATATAAAAGATTTCAAGTGGTATGTAGTTGTTTTTTATGCAAATGTAGGTACTTGGTAAATCTTGGAAGTAAAATGATTAAAGTTGGAAATCTATGAAAGAAGAGTGAAAAATGGGCAAAAAGATGCATGGAATTTAAGAATTTGGAAAAGGATTGAAGATGTCAAAGATCGGTAGAAATTGCAAAGATGAATCATGTGAAAAAGGCATGTCATGATCGTGACACACATATTGCGATCACGACTTGTTAACTTTCACAACAAAAAGTTTCCAACCAAGTATTCACGATCGTGACAATCATTTGCGGTCGCAACCTTGACGATTTTTTAGTCAACTCTTCTCTTCTTTCAAACACTGGATAAGAACGATCAACCGTCATCAACTACCAAATGAAAAGACACCTTTTAGAAGTCAACCAATCATGAAAATGTGCCTTTCCATTGTGGATAAGGATAAAGCTTTTCATCCAATCACAATGAAGTGATGCAATCTTTCGCTAATGGACACGACTCTTCGTTTGGATAGACACAACCCTTCGTACTCTATAAATAAGGCTCCAAACTCACCAATTTCATGGAAGAAAGAGGGGATTGTGAGTGATTATGCATGTGTCATAGTGCATAGTGTATGCATAGATAGAGAGTAAAAATATCTAGATTTTGCTACGTTCATAAGTGTTAGTTAGAAAATGTATAAGTGACTCGAACCCTATTTCGATCACTAGATTTCTCTACATATTCAAGCGATTGTTGTATAAGTGTAATTGCAAATCACTTATCAATAAAACTTTTTGTTCTTCAATATTCATTTATTCAATATTCACAAAGAATAGCATCCTAGCAGAGGTTCTGTACGAGTCAAGACCGAATTAAAAGTAGATGCAAGAATTGTGGGAATTGAAGACTCCCATTAAAGAGTGGATACGATTTGATTAACTTTAGCTTTCACTTGCATACCTTACATCTTTTCTTTGGTTTCAACTTATACTTTCTATTTCGAAGTTCATGATATGTCTATGTATCATAATGTGTATTTTATGTTGAGTCTCTTATATTAATCAAGTTATATGCTTTTGAGTTAACTTTAAGAGTAGTTTCGAGGTTAATGAGATTGTGTATAGTCACTGGATATGTGATCATAATGCTGCTTAGTGAGCTAACATTTTTGGAATGGTAACTTGCTAAATATGGCTATGTGAGAGCGATCCGTGCTAAGCATAGTAATATTGTTATCCAAGTTTATATAATCATCTTAAATTGTTTGCACTAGATTTAGAAAAGTCATTTCATGTGTTGCTCTGCGGTGAATAATTGAATATCTGAGTGTCTAGAACCGAATTTGTTAAATTAATCTAGTGTACATAATATCTTTGATGATTTTGCATGTTTTCTTTGCTATACTTGTTCGTAGGGAATATATATATACGTTTTATCTTCTAAAATCTTTCATACATTTGTCTATCAATCCTTCATTCCAATATTCCAAAGTAAATTACATTATTTTCTTTTGTTCCGTTCCTCTTATTAATCTTTAGAACTAGTTCCTTCCCTATGTGATCGATATCTTTGAAAACTACATTGTAACTGTATACTTGCAATGGTCACCATTTTTCTATTTAGATAAGCGGTATTGACAACACCTGTTCGTATTTTGAACTCTTAACTTATCGATAGGAAAGTGGGAGATAAGGTTTTTGGCTTCTTTATAAAATATAAATTCTGAGAGTCAGTAGATTCAAAACCTTACGAACACCATGCCTCCACCAAACCCTAGCCACCACCATCCACTCCCTCTCCCCTCACCGGCAACCAACTTCCCTTCCGATCGCTGCATTAACCCTTGCTACCATCTTCCCCCAGCCCCAACCAAAATCTATTTTGAAAAATACCCTAGCTCTCATGATGCTTCAACCCTACGTAGCATCTTCACGAAATATGGCATTCATGGCTCCGTTTATACAGACCAGAAACGCAACGCTAGAAACCTCAACTTTGGCTTCTTTTCAAATGATGGAACATTTCCTTTCCATGAAGTTTTGTACCGCCTAAATGTCGTATCTATTGGCATAATTCATCTTCGAGCGTTCAAGGTGAAATATGATCGTAAAAATCCACCCTACCTTTACCCAGCCACCACAAACCTATCTAAACCATGAGCAAACCTAAAATTAGTCACAGATTTCCCAATTCTACTAGAGGTAGCTACTCCTATGCTAAGGTTATGTCGTCAAAGGAGAAAACAATCGATGTTGTGGTTGATAATTGTTTCGTAGATGTAGATTGGTCCTCCGTATCCTGTATTGCGAGAGTTATAGATATATCCCTTATCCCTAGACTATCAGAGATTGTCAAGGACCGAAGCTTTGCTACAAAATTCATTGCATCGTTGGGTGGTGAGGAGGTTCTTATTTCTTTCCACTCGAATGATGCTCTTATGGTGTTCATCGAGAATGATTGGTTGTTTCTTAAAGATTTATTTTCTGATGTTGTGAAAATTTCCATGGATTTTAAGCCATCCGAATGCTTGGTCTATGCTGACTTTCTTGGATTACCGCTGAGCATGATATCTAAGGATCTACTTCTACATATAGGGGGTTTATTTGGAAAAATAATTCACTTTAACTTCGACTTTATGTCCCCAGACGGATTAGATGTAATCTCCTACCTCATGTCAGCTCCCTTAGATTATTGTGATCGGAAAATCAACTTAAGAAAGGGTGATGCTCGTTTCCCCGATCATGGTGAAATTTCATCAAGCGATTACTTGCTCTACCTGTGCTGTCAACACCGCAACCTTTGACTCGAACAGTGATAATAATTCAGCCCAAGACCCAACAAATAGTTCTCCACTTCGCCTTTCAGCCTCTATAATGTTGTAGCGACTTCTCCAGTTTCATCTCCTTCGAAAAAGCCTTCTCAACCTTTGTCAGAACCTTGCAACCCTTTAGACAGCAGAGTAGCTATGGAGGCTGAAACACAGCCCAATGTTGGATCTTCGTCAGGGCCTGACATTAGCAACATGAATAGAGTCATCCTCCTTTCACGTGATAATTCTATCAACAAAAATGCGATGACCTTTGATTTTGGATCAAAATTGGGTTATTCAAGGAGAGACATAGAGAAGCTATTTTGAATGTCATGGACTCGGTCTCCGCTTCATTATGTATGAGGATTGCGGTATTTCTTAGATCTTCAATATTTATGTGTCTTTTAATCTTATTTGTTGGAATTGTAGAGGTGGGATTGGTAATAACTCCAAGCAAGTTTATCTTCGAACTATGTTATGTAAGCATAATGTGGATTTTTTAGCTATTATTGAGACCAAAGCATACGCCATTTTGGATTTAGTGGTCAAATCAATCCCGGGTCATAACAATTTTGATTCTTTCATAATTCCATTAATAGGGTTGTCGAGTGGATCTTGATCATTTGGAACTCAACTTATATCCGATCTCTTGTAATTTATTCGATAACTAGATGGGTTTTTCTCTGTGTTGAGCTGCCTCATTTGTCTCTTCATTTAGTTACGGTTTATGGCTCCACAAACAGTGAGGATCAGAATACCATGTGGTTGGAGCTGCTGCCTTGGGTTCGAGACTCTAATAATGTGTTAATTTGTGGGGATTTCAATGAGGCTTTGTCAGCGATGGAATGATCTAGCGAAAGAGTGTTACCTAGCATACAAGATTTTATCCACGAATCTGAAGTTCACGACCTCCCTCTCCATTGTCGTAACTATACATGGCATAATAGCATAGCCCATTCATGTATAGATCATGTTCTAGTCACTTGTGATCTCTTCGATTTGTGGCCTTCGATGATTACCTCGACTCTTGATAATTGTCTTTCTGACCACTTAGCTATCTTGTTTAAATCACGACCTAACATTCATAGAGGGCCGAAGCCATTTTGATCACTTAATTTATGATGGGATGAGCCAAGTTTTTTGCCATTTATTAAGCGCAAGTAAGCTGAGATTCTTACTAATCACAGCAGCAAAGACATCTCTCGCAAACTTTGCTTATTGAGCAAATCAATTAGACCATGGCATGATTCTGACTTTGGCCAACTTGAAAAGAAGATTCGAGGTCAAGAAATGATTGCGTTAAACCTTACATTGAGTGATATTGAACGTCATCTTACGGCTGCCAACTCCATGCATCTTACCACGGAAAAGAACACTCTACTCCTTCTTCGTTGTAATCTTGAGAATTTGCGTCATCAATAATCTCGGGCAGCATGGACCCTTCTAAGTGACAACAACACTGCCTATCTTCATCGATTGGCATCAGCTCATCATTACCATAATCAAATTTTACAACTAGAAATTAATGGATCATTAATTATGGATGTGGGGGGGTATCACCTCGATGATTCGGGAATATTTTAGAAACCTTTTTGCTGCTGCCCCCAAGGTCCCCTTCTCACTAAGTAGACTGAATTTCATGCGGGTTTTAGAGGCTCAAAATGATTTGTTGACAGCCCCTTTTTCGGTTGAAGATGTTTGGAATGCAATTTGCGATTGTGGAGAGAACAAAGCACCGGGTCTAGATGGATTTAATTTCCGTTTTTACAAGCGCTTTTGGGAGGACATCAAATCTGAAATTATGAGTCTTGTCAATAATTTTATTCATAATCTCGGCTACCATGTCCTATCTCTCACGATTCTTATTCTGAAAGTTACTAGGGCAGCTTGCCTTAGCGATTTCAAACCGATCGCGCTCATTCACGGAATTTACAAAATTGTTGCCAAATTGTTGGCATCAAGACTTCAATTGATTCTACCACACTTAATATCTGACAACCAATTTGCATTTATTAAAGGCCACAGTATTCATGATTGCTCTTTTCTAGCTTCAGAAATCATAAACAAATTCCACTCTCATCGCCGTTCGAGTATGGTCCTAAAATTGGATTTTCATAAGGCTTTTGACAATTTTTCTTGGAATTATATTGATGCCATTTTCATATGAATGGGATTTCATAAGAAATGGATATCGTGGCTTTCTAACTGTCGGAAGTCATCATCGACTTCTATCCTCGTTAATGGGTCACCATCCTCTCCGATCCAGATTCGTAAAGGTGTTAAGCAAGGTGACCCGCTATCACCATTCATATTTATTTTGGTGATAAACGGATTAAAGCAGATGATTGATGCTAGTATTAGTACGGGCCTATTACCATGTATTGCGGAGGAGGATTCTATCCTGAATGTGTCTCTTCTCCAATTTGCAGATGATACGCTTTGTTTCCTACCTCTAGACTTAGATGCACTTTAGAAATTCATCCTCATTCTCAAATTTTTTGAGCTCATTTCCGGGTTACGAATTAATTTTCACAACGGTACGTTACTTTGCATTCACTGTTCGGATGATTTTCGCTAATCGAGTTCTTCGTTTCTAGGTTATCTAATTGAAATATTCCCAATCAATTACATTGTCACTCCTCTTTGTGTCAACCGTTTACCATTAGCATGTTGGGATCCTTTAGTGGGCAAATTTAAGAAACGTCTTGCGAATTGGAAGGGTCGTTATCTCTCGTATGCCGGTCGCCTAATTTTAATCAAATCGGTATTATCCTCCCTTCCAATTTATCTTATGTCTTTACACAAGATGCTATTTTCAGTTAATGTTACTCTTTCGAAACTAATGAGGAATTTTTTATAGTGAGGTGACTCGAATTTAATGGGGGTTTGCAAGATTAGTTGGGCAACCATCAATTTACCTTATCAGCTTGGAGGATTGAACATTAGGGACTTTTCCTTAATAAATTCTAGTCGCTTATTCAAGTGGATTTGGAAAATTAGAATGGCCAATCGGGACTCCCTACGGTATTCTATTTGAGTCGCTAGTTACGATTTTGAATCTTGGATGGACTTAGTAAATGCGGATAGCCATTTGTTGTTACCTATTTGGATAGCAATTGTTGCATGTTATACCCGTGACATTGTTAAATGGGATTTGTTTTTAGCTAATTTCTATGCGGAGATTGGCAATGGGACTTTATGTTCTGTTTGGAATGACAATTGGACACGGATAAACCATTACAACACCTCTTCCCAGATCTTTATTTCTTATGCAACAATAAGTGGTGTTCAATTTTCATTGGTTGCTTGGCTATTTTTGGTTCCGATTCATTCAACAGACTATTTTGAAGAGGAATCTCCGCCTTTCACAATGAGAGCACTGTTGCCATCTTCGGACCTGGATTCGAATGGCTGTGCCGAGTCTTTTTACTGCTGATGACATCTCCTAGGAGCAGCCCCACTTCGGGATCAAGATGATAGATTTTTGTGGATAAATAGGCTACCGAAACAGTACTTGGCAGCTTCGTTTAGTCGCATTTTTCACCATCAACTCTTTGGATAGATCCTTCGCTTGGTCCGCTTGCATCTTACCAAAAATTAAATTTTTTGGTTGGTTGCTCTTCCATGGAAGAATACCAACTCAAGCTTTTCTTTTTTCAAGAGGTTACATTGCAATCGGCGAACCTATTTGTTCGTTTTGCAGCGAAGTTGAGACGATTGACCATTTATTCCTCCATTGCTGCTAAAGTTTTCGTATTTGTATGGGAGCTCTAAAATGGTTGGAAACTCCGCTTCTGATCCCAAATTCGCTCATGGGAGTTTTCCATGTTTGGCAAGAGCTTTTTCGACCGGGTAATTCAAGTGACTTCGGAACATCTCTTTGGTTTATCATCAATTGGTCTCTTTGGAAACAACGCAACAAATGTATATTTGAAGGAAAACTTGACACTTGTGATATTTTGGTAGCGAGTATTAATCTTTGTTGGTTTTTATTTCTTTGTAATAGGCGTAGCATTTGTTTAGCATGTATGGATAGCATTTGAGTCACGTCTACAGTTTTTATTGTAAATCCAAGATTCATTCTTTGTAATTAGATGTCATTCTCTTCTTGAGAATTGTAACTATTTTATTTAATAAAGAGATGTGGGAATTTTGTAAGCAAGCGTGGAAACCAACCTAGTTGGGGATCTCGCCCCGAAATTTTCTCCTATCTCAACCTTTTAGCTTACTTAGAGATACATTGACTCTCTGGGGATTTTCAAAAAAAAGCTATTGAAAAAAGTAAATAAGGGTAAGACTAACACAATAATTATTTTGAAAAATAGTTCGTGTAAAAGTAGATAATAGTAACACAATTATACATTGTTTTGATATCATCAATGAAAATTGAACCGCCCCCAAGAGTAAAATTTTATAATTTATAATACTTTTTGGTGGTATAGACTATTTTCAGTTCTGCGTGCTTTGAAATTCTAAATTGAAACCAATTTCGTAAAAATGAAAAGGATTCTTTAATGTTAAAGTTAAACATTTGAGTAATATTGACTCAAACATTGCCTTTAATTTTAAAATGAAATGCATGGATTGAAAATGTTTTTTTTCATTCTCTTTCATATGACTAGATGATATAAGAAACAAAAATGGAGCATCATTACTAGATAGTGAATTCTAAGATTATGTGGGTTGTGGAATAGAAATTCACAATGATGACATATCAATGATTTTAAAAGGCTTAATACATGTTTAGCTACCTGAACTTGTCCCAAAAAACCTGCTGCTCCCCTGAACTTTCAAAACAACCCCGTAGCTCCCTCAATTTTAAAAAAGTGATCTCGTAGCTGTCTCAACTTTAAAAAAGTGCACCACTTTGCTCCCTCAGTGCCATGTGTCAACTTCTGATTGGACGGAAAAAAAATTAGAAAAATTGCATCTTTGAAAAGTCAAACCAACCAGAAGATGACACATGGCATTGAGGGAGCAAAGTGGTGTATTTTTTGAAAGTTGAGGGAGCTACGGGGTCATTTTTTTAAAGTTGAGGGAACTGCGGGGTCATTTTGAAAGTTCAGGGGGGCAGTAGGTTTTTTAGGACAAGTTCAGGTAGCTAAACATGTATTAAGCCATTTTAAAAATAGAGAATACCTTTTAAAAGATGACCATACTAGATTGTTTATTTCATCCAGATTTGTAAAATTAAATAATAAAAAAAACTTAATTACAAACTAAATAAAATGTTTTAATATTCAATATTAAATATTAATTAATTTTATGAGTTGACATTGATAGAGAACTGACACAAATTAACTAACCAAACTGTGGACCCAAATGATATTAAGATAACAATGACAACGACACCATAGTAGATAAATAATCCTAGAGCAATGCTCCCACGGGGCTATGCCAAATGCTTGAAAACCCAATACTAAATATCTTCAATAGTTGCTCTCTACTCTTCTTTAACTCTCATATATAACCCCTGAAACCCTAAACCCTAACCTCATTATCTAATTACGATTCCACTCTTTATTCTAACCACATCTCTAACAGATATTCCATTTGATTGTCTATATGTAAAAGATTAAATAGACAATGTTCTAACATTTATTTTACCACATCTTATAAGAAAGAGAAAATAGACAAACTAGTGTAGAACTATTTTTTATTTAATATTCTATTTTTACCTATGTGTCAAGACTATTATTAGAATAGATTATCTACTTAAGATGTTTTTACTCTAATGTTTGACCCTCAACACTAAAAAATCTTTTTTGTGGTAAAAGGAAAAGGATTTTCAAATGTTGAGGTAAAAAATTAGAGTAATGTTAACCCAATCCTTGTCTTTCATTTCAAAATTAAAGGTATGCGTATGAAATTTTTTTCATTCTCTTTCCTTTGACTAAGAAAGATAGGAAACAACATTACTTGGTAAAAGAAAAAAGATTCTCTAATGTTGAGGTCTAATATTTTAGTAATGTTAACTCAATCTTTACCTTTCATTTCAGAATGAAAAATTTAAATTGAAAATGTTTTTTTTCATTTTCTTTCTTATCATTAGAAGAGATAAGAAACAACGTTACTCTATTTTTTGACTTTTAGCATTAAAGAATCATTTTCCTTTTACAATGAATTTACCAACTACCATGGGTATTTTGATTACTTTTAATAATCTTTATTCTACAAGAATATATGAAATTGTAAAGTTGCATCTATATTTAGTTCTTGATATATAAAATGACATATTAAGGAAGTTAAGGTTAAAATCCAGCTTGTAGAAAGCTTTGTTGAGTTTGCAGCTAATTGTTTCAATTAAGAATAATAAGATTCAAAAATCGATTTATTTGAAAAACTACATAATATATACATGCTAACTCCTTATTAAGGGGAACCAATCCTTAATGATGCATGGATTTGTTTCCCAATGGTTAAATGTAATCATAGAAAAGAATCCATTGAATTAAATTAAATTGATAGAAATCAGAGATCTCTCAGATACAGAATTAAATGATTTCATGGATATGATCTGCATTATTATTTCCATCACTAGAACCAATTTACAATATCTTGTCATTAAGTTCTGTTTAATATGTCGACTGCACAGTTCAATATAAATAGAGGGAGGGATCAACAACTCATCTAACAAGCTCAACAATCTCAACTGGTTCAAAACCATGGCCAGCTTTAAGAATTTTTCTGCATTTATCATTTTTTTAATTTCTTTTTCCACTACTAGGCCTGAGAGATTTATCGGTCTAAATTCAAACAACGGATGGAACGATGCACATGCTACTTTCTACGGCGACATGTCCGGAGGAGATACAATGCGTAAGTACACTCATCTCTTTAACTCTGACCAGGGGGCTACTACAAGGCTAACTTTAAAATTATAATAAAAGTTTCAAAAATTTACAATCTTTAACTCAATTTAGAGATAACCAATTGATCTAGACTCCACTAATGTTTATTTTTAGGGCAATTTACATAATTAGTATGTTTTCAACAATTTATTTGGAAGTTTTACCTTCTAAACTTTTCTTAATTACATTTTTACATTCCTCTTTTTTTTAAATCTAAGTTCTTATTTTTTATTTATCTCACATACCGTTTATTTTTTCAACATGTCACTTTAGAATATTTTCTTCATCTTTATGTTTCCCTTCAAAATAAGATCCATGATGCTATACTTTTTTCGAACCTTTTTACTGATACATATGTATTTTATATTTCTTTTATAGTTGTCACATAGTTTAAACACACACTTAATTGAATACAAATAAATATAACACAACTATATCAATTTGACATATTACAAGTAAACTTTAGCAAAAATATAACATAATTACATCAATTTGAATTAACTATCAGATAACTATAAAATGCGCTTTTATTATATTGAATATATCTATAAGTAAACTATATGGTAACTATAAGGTAACTATAAAATGCGATTTTGTTATATCAAAAATAAATTCAAATACAAAAAATAAATAAAAACACATAAATATAACATGTTTATATTAATTATAAATA
>CATIWQ010358271.1:0-13377 GCA_949673415.1 Euphorbia schlechtendalii
TTGCCTAGGAATTATTTTATTGTAAAGAATGTTGTAATTCTCCTTCTTCTTTTATTTCTTTTTAATTTTTTTGTATTAAAATACCCCCACGAAGGGAATAAAATATATTCCTGGATAACATACCTCACATTTTACCATGAGATCATTTTCACTAATTAAATTGACCAACATACGTGTAAATAAAAATGAACTATTTTTATTTAAATTAACAATTTTAAATCGCCGATGTTTTAATTAGGTCACACGGGCCTCGCAAAATCAAATCTAACATACGTGCTATATCCCATATGCTAACCTTTGTGGATGTAGGTTAGATGTATGTTTAGGCTTTTACTTTTTCCTTTGGGTATTGTATTTTTTACGAAAAATGTAATTAATAGGGTAGCGGGCGGTTGCATTCCTCGATTTTTGAAGCCTTGTAATTTTCATTTTTCACATTTACTTTTCACATTTACTTACGATTTTGTGGATGGTTTTTTTTCCCGCTTTGTGAATGATTTATTATTTCGCAATACGTGGATCATGCATTTAACTCCAAAAATGACCTAAGTGCGAATATGCACGATTAAAAGAAAACGGTTTTCTGTAGATGTAATATATTGTGATCACTTAAGAAATAAGCAACTTATCCTGGACTCGAATCTCTATGTCTTGGTGGGCCGTCCCCAGGACGTTAAGCCTCACAGGACTCTAATTCTTGAAAAGAGCTAATCCAGGTGGCGACTCCACACTAAGAGATGGCGGATTCGGGTTTGAACCGATCTTAAACATTTTTCACCTTTTTCTCTTTTAACCTTTTTCTCCCGTGTCCCAGACACGGTGCCTTTTCTTCTTCTTCAAACACCCCGATGGACCGCGCCTATGATCCCGTGCGCTCTCGGCCCACCGCTCCGTGTCGCCTGCTCATAGGCAGTAGGGCCATTTCTTTCTTAGGCCTGAGTTAAATATTTTATGGAGGTTAACTTTCAACTATTAGTGATTGTTTACCATCATCACATGTGGGTTCCTGAGTCATTCATTCCACCTCACCATGGAGTGCTTCCTCCGATTAGCTGGGAGCAGCTTACTCCCCCCTCATCGTTTGCGGGAGACAATGAGCTAGGCGGACATTTCACTAGGCCCTTAAGCATTTATCCGTGTTCCGACATTGTAGAAAAATGTCTAAAGTAGGATTACCTTTGCAATAAAGAATGATAAAAGAGAAAATGGGCTAAGCTTAAAAGCCCAAGCCAACATCGATGTTACCAATGTCGGTGTCGGTATTGGTCATGCCGACACCGACATCGACTTTCAAGGAGACATAAAATAAAAAGGGATTTTTTCCCTTTATTTCTCTCACTTCCTCTTTCCAAACTTTTCTTCCGAAAAACATACCCTCATCCCTCACTCTGGTAGAATGCCCCTTTTTCTGCATTTTGACCTTTTTCTTCATTTTTAGCCCATGTTTACTATAAAACCACTTGGCTCATCACGTAATGCTATGTCCTAAAAGGAATGTACGGCCCTGTAGGCTTATTTTTTCTCTCTCTATGGTTTGGCTAAACAAAAACTTGTTGGGGTGTTTGTAATTGGCATCGTGACTATGATTGTAACTTGTCATTTTTATTTTGCAATCGCACTATTTCCAGAATCCGACTAGGATTTACACTTTGAGCACTTGGTGGACAAGGATCTAGTAGAACCCAAACCTTGAGGTTGCCATTTGGGTTACCGATTTTGGGGGGATTACGAGCGTGCTATCAGACTAAGTGCCTCATCTTTCCCATGATGCATTGGCCGTGATGGTAGAGTGTTGGTCGGAGATGATTCACACCTTTCATCTTTTCGTAGGTGAGTTGACCATCACCCCTTCTGACGAAGTTACTATGACGGGTTTGAACATGGATGGCTCCACAGTTCATTTTAATGTCTTTATGGATAGATTTCCTACTCTGACTTGGGTGGCGAAACCGAGTTGAGGCTTTGTTCGGAGTTTTTTTATCGGGCCAGGAAACTAGCATACGATGACCACTACCATTATTGGAAGAGGATTCAGCCGGTTCACGAGGAGATCCACCCCCATGTAGTTATGGCTTTCATCATTAGTCACCTATGTATCTTATTCTTTTTGGTATGAAGTCTAGCAAGATCAATTATGGATTGATTTTGGTGATTGAGGATGTCGCAAACATCGGGAGCTAGAATTGGCTTCGGGCCATATTAGGCAAGATGTATTATAGCTTGTACTATATCATGAGGGCATATAACAAAGCCCTCAAGCTCAATCATCACCTCCTTCATGTATGTGTGTTTTCCATTCTGAAATAAGTTGCTTTCTACATGGCTTCTACTCATGTGTTGTGCTGAAATGGTCACTTTTTCTTGTTTTGCAGATTTGGGCTTTTGAGTATGGGTACTCCCTCCTCCTATCTTTGAGGGTGCACTGGCCCCAAGGGTTACATTCATTGCCTGATGATGTCGTCGAGTCGGTGACTTGCGCAAGTGGAGGACTGGCTACCGCGAGTGTATTCGCCATCTTTCCTGGGAGCAGGTATTCCCTTCTTTCCTTAATGTTTAAATTTTTATTCCATCTTTCCGTATCAAATTGGTGATTGACTTGGGGGCATATTTCTTGTTCTTGTATTTATGAAGATCATGGAGGATTGTTGGGATGACATGCCCAACGAGGAGGCGGTGTTAGAGGTGAGGAAGGATATAGATGAATGTGGCCTTGTCTTAGAGAGCTCGCTATCCCTCGAGTGGTACTTCAAAGAGCAGGTTTGTGACTAGAGGACTTCTTCGGTGGCTGACCACCTTATACCTTCTCCTCCTCCAATCGATGTATTTTGGTCTCACTTGACGATTATAGTTACAGCCAACCACTTGGAGTTCTTCGAGGGGAGCGGTGTGACAGATGAGTGTGTTGCTGACGATTATCGGCTTCATGTGGCTTCGCTTCTACCACCTTATCCTTGATTATGGTCGAACGACTCTAAGCTATGGCACCATTGGCACGTAAAGGAGATTTCCTATAGGGTTGCTGTGGGGCTGCTTGATGATGATGAGGGGGACAAGGAGGAGGAGGAGGAGGATGATGATGACAACAATGATGATCAAGGCGATCCTGGAGAAGATATGCCCGACATGGGTGCGTACCATAGCCCCGTGACCCCTATCTCGTGGCCTTCTCATGTCGGCGCTTCTAGGGTATGTTTCCTTCTTCTCCTACCCTTAATTATGCGTATTGCCTCTCTTGCGATTCTCCCTTGAGTTTGTTCATAACCTCTTCATATTTGGCTACGGACTAGCGGTAGCAAGTGCACCAGTGTGGAGGCTCGGAGATTAGAGGGCCCCTTTGTACCACCCGCGGGTATTATAGAGGTTTGAGTAGCTACTCCCAAGGACACTACCTTCTCTCTACTATCCTTGGTTAGGGACATTGCTTTCGTGGACCTTCCTACCGACCATCACATCCTAAACATCATCCCGCAGGACACCATGCATGTAAGTTCCTTTCCCCCGAGTTTCATCCTATCTTTTTGCTTGCTTTCATCTTGACGTTGTATTTTTTCAAGTTCATTGAGCCGAGGTAAAGCGTTTCGTGCGCCAGTAAAGGTCCATGAGGGATCTGATCATTGCGTAGAATAGTACTACCGGGGTAAGATTTTCCATTCTTTGCTTCTTTAGCTTCCGCTAGCTGCCTGTGTCATGGATAATACTTCATTCATGATGTGATTATGATGTGATGATAAATTGCAAATGCATGTTCATGACATGGTGTGTAATTCTTGGTGCCATGTATTGCTTGCGTTGGAGCGTTAGACTCAATCTTCTGCAAAGGCTAAGGCTTGGGAGCTGGGGGATCAGTTGCCATTGTTGGAGGGCCTAGTGAAGGACTAGGGAGAGCACATCCGAAAGATGGAGAGGGACCTTGCCAAGGGCAAGGGCAAGGGCAAGTGCAAGGGGCGAGCCTCAATTGAGGTGAAGAGTGTGGAGTTGGGGGAGCGGGCATTTGCGAAGCAGCTTAGGAGGATGACGATAGTTGGCACCTAGGGAGAGGCATCTGGAGGATCTATGCTCTGTCATGAGGCTTTTGATGTTGATATTGATCATGGTAACAGGATCTATGAGTCTTTTGGCAAGGGAGAGGAGGAGTCAAATGGCTCTACCGGTAGCAATTAAGTCAGGGTCTTTGGGTAGCCGACCGATGTGGCCATTTATCATAGTTAGGATAACTTTTTTTATTTCGCATTACCTCTTTGTACATTATTTTGATGCATATTTATTTCATTTGGTTCGGGTGCATTTTGCCCTTTCCTTTCCCACGCATTCTCTTCATATCGTTTGTGGTTTATTTGGTTTCTTTGCATGTCTCCGGACCCATGTATACACTTGTAGGTACTCATAATCGAAGATGAGGCTTGTAGAGCTAGTTTGCCCAAATCATGACTGATATTACATTGTCGTAAGGGGAATATCAGGAAAACTCTTCTTCTTATAAGTATATACACCAATACCGACATGGGTAACATCGGTGTCGATATTGCCAACACCGACACCGATATTACCAACATCGGTACCAAAATTGCAACATCGGTATTGGTGTTGGTTTTTAGGTTGTTCAGATTTCTTCCTTTCTCATGGTGTCTCACAACATATAGCTTTGGTCATTCCTTCACACCCTAAAAAACCTTGATTATTTGAAGTTGAAACCTTTCGATTTGTGGGGGTTACGTTATGTTGCGTTTCGTCAGATACATACAGCTCTTGTCTGGGCGGCCTTGTCATTCTAGTACCCGGCTACTCACATGTATTGTTTCACCCCTCAAGAGTTATACCCCATGATCAAGGAATTCTAAGCCATGTTGGGCCTTCCTTGTCCCCAAAGCTTCCCTATCGCAATCCCCTCCTACCAATTCAGAGCTGTGGACACATTAAGGGGTTTATGGAATCTGGACTTATTTTGTCCTTTCTTGTCTCATCCACCTGCTCCTCCAAGTTTCAAAGTTGATGTTGTCTTGGGTTAGTGCATAACTGCTTCCAAATCTCACTTGGCTTGGCCTTTTATGATTTCCCTTCTCTTGATGTCTACATTTATTTACGGCTCTAAGCCAGTTGCCAAATTCTGACTTGTCTCTATTATACAACCTCTTTCCCATGGGCATTCTCCTACTATGCTAGCTTTGGCCGAGTGTTTAGTTAACATGGATGTCACCTCATAGATCGAGATCTAGTCGATGATCGCTTCACCCTTCTTGAGGTAACCTTTCATTCCAAACTTTAACGTTTCATGTATTCCCGCATTTATTATCACTCGTGTAGGTCTGGTTATTGGAGAGGCTGTCTTTGGTTCAGGCTCCTACTGCAAACTTTACCCGATACACCCACACTTAATAGAACAAGAGCAATCTCATCACAGATCAGCATGTGGAGCTAAGCGAGGATGACTGGGTTCAGATCATGAGTTGCTATTAGGATTGTCAAATTTGGTGGGTCTATCCTTGGTGGGTCATCCCTCAAGTAGCCATGGTAATACATAATAGTAGGATCCTCCTTCTTAGTTTGCACGAGCTCACTTTTTACTCTCCATCCCTATTGTGTTAACAGTATGGAAGGAGCCAGCGGATCCCGAGGTCTTCCTACTTAACTCGTAATCCTGATTGGCGTTATGAGGGTCTAGATCGGATTCAAATGCTATGGCCATCGAGGACTTAGGTTGTTAGCTTGGATTATGGCTCTATCGATATAAATGAGACAGATGGGTTTTATCACAAGTGGTTGTCAAGGATCAAAACTCTAGGTGACCCTACCGAGCATCTCTGACCGACACTCGATTGGTCCAGATAAGAGAGTGGAGATGCACCCCTTCACTATACTTGGAGGGTGCATTCTAGATGGTGATGTGGTGGCTCCTTTGATGGGCATTGATGTCGTTTCCCTACATTGAACATGTTATAGACCTATCATATTTATTCAGACTTGTATTGCAAACTATGACTTATTAAGCCTAATATTGTGTTGTTTACTTATGTTGTTCTTACCATTAGCATGCATTTATTCAAATGGACACATTCATAATCTTTCATCATAATGATATTTTCATTAATGAAATTATCCAAGGTACAAAAGATTTGACTCCTACCATTAACTAACCCGTATAGGTTTTCTAACTAATGAGCTCACTGTATTTTCACTCATTGTGCTAATTTTTACCTAGACTGCCCTTTCAGGTTTTCAATCTAGCAGATTATTTTTGCAAAAAATGACCCTAAATTTTTCCCAACCAACAAAATGCCGGTCGATGAGATATTTGTATTTATATCCAATATGTGGTAGCGCCTGAGCATGTCTTGGTTAACTAGGTTGAAGAACTCATTGCCATCCATGTCCATGATCTTCACTGCTCCCTTTCCTTGGAACCTTTTTATTATGAATGGTCCTTCCCAGTTTGGTTAAAACTTTCCTCTGACATCCACGTTCGAAGGCTTTAGTTGCTTTAGGACTAAAACCCCTCCTTTCAAAGGTTGTTTCTAATGTTTGACCCAATTGTTGTATGCTCTAGCCATCCTGTATTGATACATTTGCAGATGATCTAAAGCTCTCAGGCGATGCTCATCTATCATGTTGAGTTGCTTGAACCTGACCCTGGCCCAGTCTAACTCTTCCAACTTTGCTTTCAAGGTTACTCTAAGAGATCCTATCTCCAGTTACACTGGTAGAATAGCCTCCATGATGTAGACTAAGGAAAAAGGTGTCTGATTCATTAGGGACTTGATGCTTGTTTGGTAACCCCAAACTACTAGGGGAAGTTTGTCGACCCAATCCCTACAAGCGACCACCATCTTACTCAGGATCTTCTTGATTGACTTATTGGCTACTTCCATTGTTCCGTTGGCCTGAGGTCTGTGAGGGGATGAATGGTGATGATCCACGCCGTACTTCCTTATTAACTTCACTATTACACCTTGAAATTGGACCCCATTATCTGATATGATGTGGTGAGGCATCCCGTACCATGTGTATATGTGCTTTTCTATGAACTAAGCCATTTTCTTAATTGTGATATTGGCATAAGATTCGGCTTCTACCCATTTCGAGACGTAGTCTACCGCCACCACAATAAACCTATCTTGATTGGTACAAGAAGGCCTGAACTCACTAATTATGTTTATCCCCACACCGAGAATGACCAAGGAGTAGATAAGTGATGAAGTTTTGTTGGAGGTAACTGACTGATGTCCCCATATATTTGGTAGGTGTGGCACTTCTTTACCTCATTGATCCAATCTACCACCATGGTTGTCCAAAAATATCCATGTCACTAGATCTTCTTGGCTAATGCGACCTCGTTCATGTGAGGGTAGCACTCGCTCGCGTGCATTTGCCAGATGACCAAGAGGGCTTCCTTCTCTGTAAGGAAATGCAATAGCAAACCTTAGCTAGTCAATTTGAACAAATCATCATCAATCAAGAAGAATTGGATAGCTAGTCGGTGGAGAGAAGTACATTCAGTTTGATTGGCTGGGTTTTGGGTCCCTCCTACATGGATGCCAAGGTAGTGAGAGTCAGCCATTTGATTCTCCTCTCGTAGTACGTAGTGAAAGACACACTTGTCAAATTTTGCAGAAATTACCCAAACATCATCTAAGTTAGGCTTCAAAGATTCTTCCCGTATTTCCCAATCTCCGATGATGTGGTTGATGACAAACGCCAAGTCCCCTATGACAGAGATCCTCTTTGCCCTGACCCTTCGTAGTGCTTCCAGCTCGAATAAGCATGCCTCATATTTAGCACCATTGTTGGTAACCTAGAACTCGAGCCTCTTTAATAAGGGTATGACCTCATTATGTGGGGTCATTAGCACCACTCCTAGACCTGTTGTGAGCACGGGATTTCGCTCATGACTCGCGAGTTTGATAAGTAGTATTTTTTTCCCTTCATTAGCTTTTTACATCTTGCGGGGTCTTTAAATCGTCTGGAGAAAATCTACTTCATTTCTTTGGTCCTTCCCCTTTCTTAAAATCCAGTTCAAATAAAAAAGCCCAGCTTGAAGTGTCATGTTGTTAATGACATGGCCTCATGTCGTTAACGATATCGTAGTTGAAACTGAACTAAAATTACAATTTCTACAATTTTCAGTCCAAAATCCCACACCCCCATATGCTTGAACATCTTTGACTGAAACACAATCTCAAACACCTTACTTAGGATTTCACATACTCCTCTTCAAATGGGATAAGTGATTAAAGTGAAAAAAGCAAAAAGTGCAAGTATGGCCTAAGCTAAAAGGAGTTAACTTTGGATTGAAGAGAGCTCCATAAAGAGAGGGCCGAATTTTTCAATTAGGGGGGTGACTAAATCATGGTCATAACATTGGCAAGAAAGAGGGAAAAAGATCTAGAGAGTATTAAGGAGCATTTCTTCATGTGTTCTTGAGTGTTCTTAAGCAAAACACAAAAATTTTATCACCAACACTTGAGATTTTAGGTTAATTAGATTAAGTTCATGAAAAGGGCATGAACTTGCATCACAAGGGTCCACTTGTTCATCTCTTTAGAAAATTTGATGTTTAGTTCATCTTTTAATCAAAGCTTCAGGTTTAAAGATCATTTAAGAAAACTTGAGGTATAGAGATTACTTAAGCAATGCTTGAGGTTTAGACTTGAATGGAGAGTCTACAACATCTTTATCACTCACTTGAAGGTTACTACACCTTCTGAAACATCTAATTTGGCAAGGAATAGATCCCTTCCAAAGTTTTTGGTGAATCACCAACCAACAACCAAATCTAACAAAAAAGAAACAAGGAGGGCTTCCTGGAGGATTTCATGGACCTTAAATAAATTGGATTCATGACTATGGGGTAAGCCTCTAAGTTCCTAGAGTTTGTGCTTACATTTATGTGCTTTTCTTTTTGAAGTTTCCTTTTTTCAGTTATTTCCATTTTTGCACACCCAACTGTTTTATGGGAATTTCAATAGTATTTCAGATCTTTTTGATCATTTTATTTATATAAACATATTCTACACATCTTGAGCTTTCCAGAATGATAAAGATCATCTATTTCGGTTAAGTATAGCAAAAGTTATGATCATTTGAAGTTTGGGATTTTCATTTTGCTATTTGTGCTTTTTCTATGTGTTTCTAGAGGTCTGGAACTTCGATTTCTTTGATGACATGGTCTCATGTCATTAACAACATGGCTTCGTTAGAATCCAATTTTGATTTGTTTTGCTTCGTTTTGAATCGTTTAGCCGGAACGACCCACTAAGACCCTTTCGAGTTTGGAAATGCATCATTGGGCATAACAAACTTCTAAATTGTAACTATTTAGAAGTTATATATGATTTATTAATGTATTAATATGTTCATTAAGGTTTGGAATAGCAACAGAAGTGCTTCGGGCCATCCGTATCAATATCGCCTTTCACAGGGAAGTCGGTAATTATATGGATGACATAGTTACCATTGTTTACCCAAATGATGGATATTTTATGCATGTTCAGCCTAGTATTATGTTTCTAAATATTGTTTTTGGTTACCCACGTGAAGGGAACTCAAGTTCCTAGAAAATCGACCCAACTATATAACATGCAGCATTTTCACTAATAAATATGACCAATATAGTTGAAAATAAAAATGAAATGTTTTCGTAAAATAAGAACTTCGAAATCTCCATTGTTTTTACCTCGACCACATGGGTCTCGCCAAAATCTAGATTGAGCATATATGGTACACTTGGTACATATCAGTATTGGGGAATATCCCTTGGGCTAACCTTTGTGGATGCAGGTAGATTAGGATAGATGTATGTTAGAGTTTAATTTCCTTTGGTATCACATTTATCAAATGTAACATTTATTAGATATCGATGTATCTAGGAAATTTTTATATCTCCCATCCCAAGATGTAATTAATCTCGTAGATTAGGCGCATTTGCTTTCCTACGTGTTTACTTTCTAGCACTTCATTTACCACTTTCTGCATGGATGCTAAATAATAGAAAAAAATAAGCCGAAAACATCTAGATTGAATCGAAATATCATAAGTGTGGTTTCCAAATAGGAATAATGTTAACTCAAATAACGACGAAGTAAATAACTCATCCTGGACATGAATCTCTGAACTATGGTACCTCTTAGGCTTAACGTATCTAAGTTTTACCCAATTTTCTCGAAAGAGCTGATCCAGATGGCAACTCAGAGTACCATAGGCTAGAGGTTATTATCTTTAAACTAGTTACATGAACAAGTTCCTTTCTTTAAACTAAAAAAACACCCATTTCCAATCAGGAAAACCCCCACGGCCCCATCTTATGGGGCTGGTACCTCGCGGTGACCGTGCGGGTTGAATATCGTCCGCTCATAGTTTCGACTCTGATGGGGAAATCATTTTTACAAACTTAAAAGTTTAAAAGATTTTGGATGAGTATTGGAAGGTTGTTAAATGAGTTAAATCCACGCTTACAGTATCTCGACCAAAAGAATATGCATTAGATTGATTAGTCTTTAAGATTAGGATGCCCTATTTTACTAAGAAGGTTGCGAAAGTATCATTTGTGAACCCATGGTGACCAAGGATGCTTAGCAAGTGGATCACTTGTGTCCATGCAGCATGTAGCTCCCTCATTCACACCTATTTATGGAGAGGCTTGGAGTGTATAGTAGTGCAACAAGAACCTTCTATATCAATAACCCATGACCGAACTCATATAAGGAAACCGTAGAGACTTTCTGAGGTCTACCAAAACAAATTGCATATCTTCTTGTAGGTGAGCTCCTCATGATATTAAGATGACCCAAGCTTAGATTTAAAAGCTTAACCCTTACATGAGGGGATATAAGGTCGGAGGAAGTGCGTTGCATGCTATGTGCTATGTGTTTACCACTTTTCTTTTATCATACATTGTATGTAGCATCATGCTAACCAAAATCTTTTTTACACACATAATTATGCACACACTTGTTTATGATAGGGTCATCATATCACCACAAACCCAAGGTCACACTAATATTACATACCTAGGTTTACACAACATGCTAACACAACGTCACCTATGATTAGGATCACAAATTCCCAAATTATAGTAGTTCCCGCTTGGCACCCGAACCTTAACCAGTTTGGGGTAACAAACCCACTACAATAAGAGTCACATGATACAATGCACTATCTACTCAGACTCGTACAATTGTGTGAAAGCCGAACAAAGCCACCTCACGACATGAGAAAGAGCCATAATTGGGAATTCTAAAAAAGCCAAGCCTTTTACCACACGGGTATTACAATAATCAACCTATTTGTTCTAAGCGGATTGGCAAACACAAATCATAATTTCAGCCTTTTACCACACGGGTGTTACAATAATCAACCTATTTGTTCAAAGTGGATTGGCTAACACAAATCATAACCTCAGCCTATTACCACATAGGTATTAATGCAATCAACATTTTTGTTCCAAATGGATTGGCAAACATAAATCACACATTAAAACCAAGCCTATTTCCACATAGGTACTAAGGTAATCAACCTGTTTGTTCTAAATGGATTGGCAAACATAAGTTACAAGTTAAAACCAAGCCTATTACTACACGGGTATCACAGCAATCAACCTGTTTGTTCCAAATGGATTGATAAACAAAAGTCACACTTTAAAACTAAGCCTATTACCACATTGGTATCATGGCAATCAACCTATTTGTTCCCAATGGATTGGCAAACATAAATCACACTTTAAAACCGAGCATATTACCACATAGGTATTAAGGAAATTAACCTATTTTATTCCACAGGATTGGCAAAATACGAGTCACACCTCAACCACGAGCCTACTACCACTAAGGTATTATAGTAATCAACCTGTTTGTTCCAAGTGGATTGACAAACATAACCCTCGACATCACATAGATGTCACCTTAACCTCCAGCCCTCACCCACGGGTCAGGTCTTGTTATCATTTGAGTTACGTCTTTATTATTAATTATTAACCCTGTTTATTTCTAATGGATTAACTAACGTGAATTTTATCACATCATGGTATATTAAACCTTTGTGATGCAGCCACGTCATATGCATTTCGTACATCAACATCAAGTATGTCAAACATGCATTTCATATCTAATGAAGCCGTCTGATTGTGTTTGCTTCAATTAAGATTTAGAAGAGGCCGACTCCTAACCTCATCTAGACTTCCCCCATTGTGGTTTACCAAGGGAACTTTCCATCAGAGGGTATTCCACACATTGATTCCAATGAAGACTCGGGTTTAGATTTGGGTTCGGGTTCAAGTTCAGATTTTGGTTCAAATCGGAGATGAGTATTTAGTTCGGGTCAGAGTTTTAGGATGAAGGATCCTCAGGGTGGTCACGAGATAGAAGAGCAGATTTTGCATGAGGTGCCAATTACCCAACACATCCCATTGAACATTAGCCTAGAAATGGGCAACGCTCTAAGCACCATTCTCTATAGTGATCAATTAACTCAAGCACTACAGTTCCACCATCATCCATATCAACCAAAGAACCTTAGTTTAGATGGACTCTCAAATTTTGAGATAATCAGGAATCTCCAAAGATCTAGTTGCTACTGGCTATCCTAAGGCCTGGAAGCTAGACTTTGCTCCTAATACTCATAGATCATCATGTTGCCTAGTTGGAAATCCTATCACTACTTCCCAATTTTGTGTAGGAACCTCGCAACCCCAATACCACTATGACTAAGCTAGGTTATAGATATCCCAAGCACTAAATCAATTTGCTTAAGTTCAGGATAGTTCGGTTAGTTTCAGACAGGTCAGACTTCCAAGGGTAATGATCATTGAATGTAATGCAAGTTAATGCCTTCCGGGTTGCTTAGCCCTAAAATCAATTCAGTCAGGGGTAGGTTGATTAGAAAGTTATCAACTTAGGTTTATTTCATCTAGGTTGGCATCAACCAGCAGTATCTGCAAGGGTGGTCATGCCTTTATATAGTTCCATCCCACCACTTCAGAGCTTTCCCTCACAACTAGCGATCCCTCAGAATCCGAGTATCTCATCCTCTTCAACACAAGCTTGAACTTCATGGTCCAACAACTGCAATATCCGCTCATGACCCAGGCACCATCTACTCTATGATCACTCCTAGGGGCACCACAGTCCCCTTGGGGTAGTTTAACCAAAGGACCACATCATTCACTTCTCCTCAGCCTAATTTTCAACAAGGGATTGATGGGATAGTCCCCCAGTAACTACCTCCCAGCATAGTAGAACTATAGCAACAATTTTTGGCTACTCATGCTAGCCAACTCCAGAATTTCTAGCCAAACTACTACCATATCCCTCCGGTAGCACATGATGAGGAGTAGCTTCTTGAAAACTTTGTAATGCCGAGATTAGAGAAGTATGAGGGAGAAGGAGATCC